>JAWQFJ010008734.1:7500-12035 GCA_034096865.1 Theodoxus fluviatilis | reverse complement strand
CACACTGCAAGTCCTCAGCCTCGAAGAGCATCCCGGTCTCCAATACGACGGCGGACAGAGATGATGGATAACAGCGCTTCAGTAAGTTCATCTGTGGTTGACACGTACATCAACTGATACAATCATATCATGTAATGCGGATCTTGTCTCTGACATGCGCTTACACGAGACTGTACTTTCTAACCACGCTTTTTCAAAGTGGTTTTGGTGTTCATACAATTGCCACAAACTTTATGGATTTTAGTCTTAGCTCAAGCCTTCAGTCCGCTCTGGTTGTGTGCGTGTGATGCCGTGCGCGCGCGTGTGTATCTGCGAGTGTGTTGTGTGTGTGTTTGTGGGTGTGTGTGCGTGTGTGTGTTTGTGTGCTGTGTGTTAGTTGTTACTGTGTGTTTGTGTGTGTGTGTGTGTGGTGTGCGTGTGTACGTGTGTGCGTGTTGTGTATGTGTGTGTGTCTGTGTGTGTGTGTGTTGTGCAGAGGAGAGAGCGTAGAGAGAGAGAGAGAGAAGAGTGTTGTGTGTGGTGGGTGTGTGTGTGTGTGGGTGTGGTGCGCGCGCGCGTGGAGAGGTGGGGGTTTAGTGTGTGGGGGTGTGTGTGGTGTGTGGTGGTGTGTGTGTGTGTGTGTGTGTGTGAGTGTGTTGTGTGCGTGTGTGTGTCGAATGTGTGCGTGCGTGAATACTCTTGCTAAGGTAGGATCCGTGAGTAGAGTACTCTGAAACCATCAACACTAGGGCAACTGGAGCGTATTTTGCAAACTCGATGACTGTGAATATTCTTATCGATTACTTTAGGATTAATCCTACATCTCCCTCTGCAAAGTACCGAAACATTTAAAATCAATCATGTAAATGCATTGCTGCATTCTAAACTATGCCGTGATTTTTTTCCTTTTTCTCTTCTGGAAACCGAAAGCAGTCAGACGGAATCAGATCACGAGGCTGCAAGTGGCAATTTCTGACAGTGTTAGAGCAGTGATGTCCCTTCACCCCCCTACGCCCCACCCACCCCCACCCCCCTCCCCCCTGCGAGTCATTGCCTTTGTCCTTCTGTGGGTACACTTGTGACCATTAGGCAGGGGAGAAAGTGTAAACACATTTTCTGCATATCGGGTTCTGCTTTGCATAGGATATTTTTACTAGGAGAAATGCTGACCTGAACTGTTGGTTAGGTTTATGGCTATATCAACCGATTCAAACTATCGTTCCCACTGATAAACGTTTTTCAAACCGATTTTTGGGCGCTCGAGTCCCCGTTTGAATCGTACCAACCATTTGCGGCCTGGATTTCCAAACGCACAACCCTTTTCTGCGTTAGGCAGCTCACGAAGTAAACAGCTGATCTGTATCTCTTGCCATCTTGAGAATCTTCAATAACAGGAATCATATTTGACTGGATTTGTCTGGCATTTTTGTAGTGGGTGATGATTTTTCCAGCGTCCTCCTGCGGTTTAACTGTATTTCATCTGTTTGCAAGGTCTATGCTCGCGACAGTGAGAGTCCGTCATTTTCACCCGCTCGAAATCATTTCATAAATGACAGACCTACGCTGTGCTTGCGACGGAAGAGAGTCCTTACCTCCAGATTTAGCTGTTGCAGGCGTTCTCTGAACTCAAAATCAATTTAAAATCACGCAAAATTTCAGGCGTGAAAATGCCTTCTCAGACCCATGACTGATAGCCTCTGTCGAAAGCATGTGCGGAACTAGCATCTGACCCTTCCATGAAATCAATAATGCAAACACGATGCGTCTTTTTTCTTAGTATTGTTCAGTGATGTATTGTATTCTTGGATTTCACAGTAAATATAATCATTTTCACAACCCGTTAATTCTCAAAACTTTCATCGTGTCCTCTGTGCAAGGTCCCACTCGCACATAATTGTGGTTTGAAGTGAATTCGTGCCGGAAGTTTTGAGCATGTTTTGGAAGCCAGCAAGACGTGATTTCTCGCTGTCAATCGAGAGATGCAGGTTTTGCTAGTCTTGCCTGATTGTTCCCTGCCTTAAAAAACCAACTTCAGTAAGCAACATAAGTGACCACGAGAAAGCGCATGGAAAAAATGAGAGAAGTAGTCCACCGAGTGTCAGAGAGTCTTCTGGAAATAACATTAGTAAAGCACAGTGTCTAAAGGCGCCAACACAAAATCGCCATAGACCGAGACGTTGAATACGGCCTTTGTTCAAATGCCAAGCACGGAAAGAAAGCTGCTGGAAAGTCACTACCACATTCGTCTGAACTTTTCTGGTACAAACAAGGGCCCATATGCATAACAGGAAGTTAAGTCTTACTATGTAAGTGTCAACTAATCAAGTACAATTACTACTTAGGGATGCATCAGTCGAAAGTAGTGGTTCCTTCACAAGTAATGATATAGTAAAAGGACCAAAATTCTACTACAGCCACGACCCACGAGCACAGCCATAGTTACAGCGAATGTACCTGCCTTGTCTTTGGTTCGCACAGAAAACGCCTTTTCTAAAATACTAGAAACCCATCCAAATAAATTGTAAGCAATAAAAAGCATTAAACATCTCAAAGCTGCATGTTGAATGCATCATTGGGTCGTGTAAGTTCCTACATTTTTGAAAATGAAAATATTGGTCGACGAATCTAAACGTCAAAGCATCTGTTGACATTGTAAACAAAGCTAGTTTTATATGATGCCATGAAAACGACACATTCCATTCGAATCTTTGTGATTGAAAAAAATGTTCAGATTACATTTTTATTTTTGTAAATGAGGAAATGTGTTTCGACATACACCATTGTCTCACGAGTTCAGTGGGAGCTGCAGCTGGAGCGAGAAGTTTATGTTAACATGAAAGATGGCAGCGTTCATGTTTGTGTTTGACCTACAATAGCAGCACAGGAGATGGGTAGAATATTTAGGAACTGAATGAATCAGCTTGATTCGTTTAATGAGGAGGACATCTAGAATAAATTTAATTTTATCGCCACAAAATCTTGGAAACTGCGAATGAGTTGCATGAGGACTTGCATGTGCACAAAGGTGTTATCTGTCAGAAAGCAGCCAGAGATGCTTGCGCATGCACACAAAGGCAGGATTCCCAGGATTTCCTTATTTTCTGCATTGTTAGTTACTACATACCTCTGCAGTCACACCTACAACGCAAATTAGTGCCCATGCATAGCAAGTAACGTCTGACATGACTTCGATAGTATTTCCTTCAGTAGTAAGTCTCGCTCATGAGGAACCTTCCTTCTTATGCTTACAGGCCCTGGAGAGCCCCATACTTCAACATGGTTACTAGACAGGCAGTTGTATCCATTGCATTTGAAATAGTAATTTGAATATGATTGAAAGACATTGGATGAATAGATGGAGAGAGGTTCCTTAGTCTAAATATATGGCTGGTGTCACAGAATATGTGTGTATTGTTACTACGATTACGAATATCTTATTGTAGAGGCCATCGGCCCAGTATACAAGGACTCAATAAAAAAACATTCTAATGATATTGACCTTCTATTAAATGACTGAAATAAATAAGAGCTCACACATCTCACTCTTTCCCTCTCATCGCTTGAAAAACATACTGCTAGGCTGTCTTGCATGGTGAGTCCTATACAAAAGTAAAGGTATTTCATCCTTAAATCTTCATATGCTGGACATGTGAACAGAAAATGCATTTCATCCTCTTCACTTGCGTTGCAGCTAGGGCATAATAAAGAAGGTGGCTCACTATATATATATATATATATATATATATATATATATATATATATATATCGATGTACAAAGAGTTCACTTACACTCAAACATGTTGTAAATAGCCACGGGGATATACCCAATACGTCATGGGTATTTTGTCGGCTCCTCCAATCACAGATGCTACTCAGGCATCTAGCTCTGAAGACGATTTCGCGCATCTATTCGGGATTTTGTGCCTTTATTTTGTAATCATTGTCGAAAGTGTCATTTATGAAAAAAGAATTAGATTACGAACAAAACATGTAGGGACGAGCAATATTACATTTTGTGTCAGTTAGGTGGCTGCTGACTACGATCATGCCGACGTCATTTTGCCGCTCGATTTTTAATTGCTATCGAGTTTTTCGTTAAATATACTACGAGTAAGTACGAGTAAGTTGAGTACTTGTACATCAGAAATACAAATTCGGTAGTACCTTGTAAATAAGATGCTACTCTTGAAGTATCATGTGCGATCACTCTGTAGCTTTAACGTTTAACAGACTGAGAATGGATCGGCACTAACGTTTCGATCAAAGTCTAAACTTGGATGCTCGCGCGCGCGTACACACACTCACACACACATACACACACCCATATACACACACCTACACACGCACACACACACAAACTCAAACATACACACACACACACACACACACACACACACACACACCACAAGTAAAGTACACAAATTGCCGCACTCAGACATTTATCCAAGCATACACACACACACTCACATACACACACATACACACACACACATACACACACACACACACACATACACACACACACACATACACACACATACACACACACACATACA
>JAWQFJ010008734.1:0-2500 GCA_034096865.1 Theodoxus fluviatilis | reverse complement strand
GTAGGTGTGCCGATATTTGTTTTCGAAAATCTGCTGATTTAGTCACGTCAGCACCTCAGCAAATCAGCAGTCTTGATAATGAATGATTCACGTTAGATGATAAATATCGCCTTGAGGCTTGATCACAATTGAGTGATTCTGAATCAGAGTTGAAGAGTTTTGGCAACTCTTGCCTTGGTCATCTCTTGAAAAAATATTTGTTCATATGCTGATGTTGTAATGCATGAAAAAAGAATTCATTCAGTGTGAGTGTAACTAGCATTTTCCTTTATCTTGATAGGATTTTTTTTCAGCTTGTGGTTGGTTTTTTTTCATTGTGCTTATTGGTTGTTGATGGGGGGAACTTCAATTACTTCAACAGAAACTAAATTCCAGTAAACTTCAAAAACACTCATTCATATTCAATAGCAGGGCATGATCTGCCCATGTGTGTGTCACTGTGTACACATGTGATATTTCAAAGCTCTGTATAACTTGAAGTTAAGAATCACAAATTCTCATAGCATTAAGCTAAGGCATTTATAGAAAGATTGTGCAAAGAACTAATAGTCTTCTTTTATGTATGGAGCAACTGTATCATGTGAGCCATTTACTTGCCAGTTATGAAGATGCTGACTTGATTTGCCTTGCTTTCATGATGAGAAAATCATTAACTTAAGTATTCTTGTATGTAATATAATATTAATTGGAAGATTTTGTACGTAAGTATTCCTTTCAAGTCTGTTTGTGGATTGTTCTTGGCCATAGAATTTATTTTGGATGTGTTATGAACCAGAATAAATCAGCAAAAGTGCATTTGTTGAACAGTTTACTGGAATTTAGTTTGTGTTGAAGTAATTGAAGTTCCCCCCATCAACAACCAATAAGCACAATGAAAAAAACCCAACCACAAGCTGAAAAAAAATCCTATCAAGATAAAGGAAAATGCTAGTTACACTCACACTGAATGAATTCTTTTTTCATGCATTACAACATCAGCATATGAACAAATATTTTTTCAAGAGATGACCAAGGCAAGAGTTGCCAAAACTCTTCAACTCTGATTCAGAATCACTCAATTGTGATCAAGCCTCAAGGCGATATTTATCATCTAACGTGAATCATTCATTATCAAGACTGCTGAATAAGACTGAGGTGCTGACGTGACTAAATCAGCAGATTTTCGAAAACAAATATCGGCACACCTACAAAAGCAAAAGCCACAAGCTTCCTCAACCAGTTCAGCAGATTTAGATTACACTTCAAGTTCTGTATTTTATTGCGCTTAGCTCAAAACACATTTATATAATCATTACTTACCTCTCTTTATTTTTCCACGGAAAACGAAAAAACGACTTCTGTGGACACGGATAGCGCGAGTTAACACAGTTATTCGCACTGCAATGGTCACCTCCTTGATTTCTTCTTCGTGGTCGACATTTTTGACCGGCTAATCACGACTACGACTTCTGTGGACACGCATAGATGAGTTCAGAAAAAGCTCGAGGTACGACGAACGAGTAATGTAATATTAAGCAGTGCGCTCGCTCTATAGTCAGTGTCTGAAATAGCCACAACCTTTTAATTTCCCTTCAGTTCATTGTATGACTGAAATCAACCCTCTTAATGTGACATTCCGCTTAGTGTGAAAAATTTTCCTGTCCCTCAATTGAAGTTCACAATAAGAGGATTCCACGATCCACTGTAAATTGTTATGCTGACGCGGTATGTGGAAGTTGTCTTCCTTGACTCGAGGGACACCGTTTCCGCTTGGTGGCGCGCGTGACCCTAATTTCGCCGGAAGTGACCGGATGAACCATCTTATTGTAGACGGTCTTTGCTATCAGTGAGTAGTAAAGCTGTTGAAAAACTAGAGAAACAAGAGATAAAAAGGCTTACTGTTTCACAGCCTCCACCCCTAGAGCAGCGGCGAGGAACACAAGTCCGTCGAGACAATGCCCTTGATTACTCACCTTCAAGATACCAGGTGAGAGCTCCTCCGACACTGATGCAATTTTTGTCGGCATTGCCTCCGTGACGTCCATAGCAGTTGCCAGTCGATTCAGGTCTCTCTCTCAGACACATACAGGCAGACAGGCACACAGACAGACACACACACACACACACACACACACACACACGCACACACACACACACAAAGGCAGGCAGACAGACATACAGACAGACAGACAGACACACAAAAGCAGACAGTCACACACACACACTCACACACACAGACGCAGACAGACAGACAGACAGACAGACAGACAGACAGACAGACAGACAGACAGACAGACAGACAGACAGACAGACAGACAGACAGACAGACAGACAGACAGACTGACTGACTAAAACCATACAGGCACAGCCACATATAAAAAACTCAGACACAGGTAGACTGTCTGTGTCTGTCTGTCTGTCTGTCTGTCTGTCTGTTTGTCTGTCTGTCTGTCTGCCTGTCTGCCTGTCTGCCTGTCTGTCTGTCTGTCTGTCTGTTTGTCTGCCTGTATGTCTGTCTGCC
>JAWQFJ010008733.1:15000-19478 GCA_034096865.1 Theodoxus fluviatilis | reverse complement strand
AAGCATTAATTTATCAAAGCTGTATGTTGAATGCATCAATAGGTCGTGAAAGATTCTACATTTTACAAATCGAATGCAGGTCGCACGCATACAGCTACACGTCAAAGCGTCGTTGCCATAGCTCGGCGAAGGGACTTAACTCTAAATTCTGACCTTGCTGAAAATCGCTCGAGTGCGATGTCTCGGTGTAATCGTTGCGTGTGGTTGTCAACCCCATTTTTACACGCATGGTCAGACCGGATCGGGAGCAAAATCGGCTTGAAAACCGGTACATGTATAGGCGCCTTTACACTTCCTTGCAATCTAGGGGGGCAGGGCTACACCTGGTTATAGCTCCAGGTGCCCATCTGCTGTCTTCATCTTCTTGCACGCCTCACGTGCATCATGGGGCAGAAACTACCTGCTTCCACTACTGTTGGACAGCAGGGCTCTGGTCTCTGGTGTTCCGGTTCATGTACATACCCACCTTGGGTACGCCACGCATATCAGATTGTGGCTCCAGGTGTTGGTCGTGATTTCAATATCAAATGACCAACTGGGGTGGTTGAAATAAAGAAAACCTGAGGGGCATTAAGAGAACATGATTGTAATAGCTGTCCAAGGCTTGCTTCAAGGGTCGAGTACCTGACCTGGTTTTTATGTAATCTGGATGGAGAATAAGGAGACGAGGTCATATGGTTTATCCTAGTTCATTTAACCCGTTATCCAAGAGTTGTCATCGGTCACTTGATCCACACAGGGACAAAACAACTGTGTTATTAGATACATTTTCAACAACAACAGCAACAAAAATGGCAACAATAACAAACTCTAAATATCATTTTCTACCTTTTAATTACTCGCTTTTTATGATACATGTCCAGTGCAATAAATAGCCTTGACTATCAATAACTGCCGTACATCTAAATATGGCAATACCTGCGCTACATTATTTAAGAGTTAACTAATCTCGAGACTAGTCAGTCAACTTAGCCTGGCTAAAACTCGTCTACAAAGCAATATCTACACATATATGAATCAAAAGCATCAAGTTCTCCCTCTCCATTGACTCCGGTAGTATTTGCAGTCTGGAAGACATGACAGAAAAGTGTTGCTCATCGGAGTTGCACTGAATGAGTGGATGCTTAATGAATGGCAGATTATTGTTTGAGGTTCTACCAACAAAGTCCACCACTCGAGATTCGCGCACGTAGTGAAATAAATCGGTTTTGCACCTGTTTTTATGACGAACCAAAAGACGTCAATTGCTTTGAATTAACTCGTATAGTATCCCACTATCTTCTTTGGACAAAGTTTACTTTTTATCGAAGCCGTCGGAAAAGGACGCTCAAACGATTTGAAGATAAAGATAATCTTTGAGATTAGTAATGCGTACCAATTCAGGACAAACACACCCTACCGTATCAAGGGTGAACTTGACAACAGTTGGTTACAGGTGGCCCTTTCAGTAGGAAGCTCATTTTAAAGTCATGGATGTGCATAGCTTGTCGGTTGAGTTTGAAACCAAAAATGTGACGTGATTGGATACAATATTTTTTTGTCACTCGACTCAAACCGTTCAGAAAGCTAAGGAACACAATGTAATTAAAATCACTCAGCGAAAGATTTATCTCTTGTATCCATGACAAAATATTTTTTAAAGTCTTGCTCACAAAGTAAAATGTAGACTCATATGAAAAAAATGCTAAAAACATTATATGGCGGTTTACAATGTACGTGTTCTCACAAAATGCAAAAAGCAACACGTTCATAGAAGCCACACAAAGGCACACATGTGTGATATTTCACAAACATGTCTTGCCTTTTCATCGTGGTCCTCATTACGCGTGTGATACTTTAAGTAAACATTTGGGTTTAAAGTGAAGAAAAATCAATCTCCACAAATATACTTTTTGAGGTTTCTAGCGCTGCAGAGGCACATACGCATTTGATAATTCGCATGCTTGTCTCGCACGTTCAGTTGTGAACATCCTTTCACGTTTGATATTTTGACTGAAAAATTAGGAGAGAAAAAAGAGAGAACAAACCCAACTTCCCTACAAGTCTTGCTTTTGAATGCTTACTAGATCTTTATGATTAACACCACGCGTTACTTTTATAGGATTCTTGCCTTGGGTGCCGTGGTGCAGGAGCGAACATTTACGGAGACTTGCATAATTGTCACAGGGTTACTCAAATCTCGACAGGTTGATCATATCGACAATGTAAAAGAGAGCGCTTTAACCTTCCTCTGTCATAGTCTCAGACTGTTTGAACCTAGTGTTTCTTGTACGAGCAGCCTGTCAATTTTGTTGCGGAAAACACGTCACAGCTCCACTGAAACAAGAAGTCCAAACAAGACAGCCGCCACCGGAGAAGAAGAATACCCTAGGTGGGCGGTCATTTCTCCACGCGACTGATTTCAATTGAGAGATAAGAGGATCAACGCTCGAATGATAAATACGAAGATCAGAGTTACTCAACAAAAGTCACGTTCGGTGCTTAAAAGGTGTTGACCAAGTCACGTCCGGTGCTAAAGAGGTGTTGACCAAGTCACTTCCGGTGCTATAGAGGTGTTGATGAAGTCACTTCCGGTGCTAAAAGGTGTTGATAAGTCACGTCTGGTGCAACAGAAAAAAAACTACGTCCCTTGTACGGCATTTGAGAGACCTGCACGCGTATGACGCAGAAAGGAAGACAGAAACCACCCTTTTTTCCAAGACTTCTGCTCGGAGGTTCAGGATTTTTGTTCTCAGCGTCTGACAGAGATATTTGGTCTGGAAGTGGTCATGATCTAGGTCTACAGCAAGATGACCAATGCTACGGTTGCGTGGTCAGAAGAATTCAGTAAGACTTGAACATGGTTAGGCGTCACGTGATACCCAAATGGACTTTTAAAACTGGTTTGATCTCGCCCTCCCCCACATGGTTAGACGTCACGTGAACTCCACAATGGACTCTTTAACCTGGTTTGATCTTGGAGGCCACTTGGGCACCGGCATAACACAAACGCGAGCCAGACAGCAGCAACGTTACAGTTCTCTCCTATTGCAGTCCGCCCCTTCGTGTTTTTCCTCTCCAGTGATCTCGTCTCAAAAACCTTTGCCATGAAAAGCACAACGCCAAGCAACGAAATTCACGTGTTTTCAGAGACACGCTTTTTTTTAAAATCTGAAAGAAGTGAAACATCATTTTGGCGTTGGGGATCGATTTCATCGCTTCTTTCGACTTAAACGGTGTTGACAACATTTTGAAATGTTGTTGTGGAGGAAATCTTTTAAGCCCGATTTCTAATCTCATCCACACATTGAAAGGCCCCTCATGAAATCTCTCGGCTCGCTACACAATTCTGCTGGCAACAAATGCAATAGAACAGAATACTGCAACTGTAAATCGTCCTCCCTCAAAAAGAAAATGATAATTAAAAATGTGTCTGCCCTCTTGTAGAAATAGGTATACATTTTCGAAAAATTGTTTTTTAAAAAGGTGAGGAGGAGCTATCAGCTGCCAGGTGAATAAAACACCAATGAGGGGAGTGTCAGAATGGGTGTTGAAACGGCAGGACGTATTTGAGAAATTCCAGCCCCCCACTGTATGTCTCATATAGCGTCATCGGCATTGATGACAATGCACCTATCCTAGTTCTCACAACTTTCCGACTTGACAACATGCGGAAGTAAAAAAAAAGAATCAATCTCTCTCAATTATCAACGAGGCTGGTCAGAAACTTGGGGTGGGTGTGGGGTGGGGGTGGCGGGTGGGGTGTTGAAGGTAAAATTCAGTTTTAAAATGAGGATTGGAAGGGTGATGGAGGTGGGGTTTAACATATTTTTTTTTAATTGGGGGAGGGGGGAAGCAAATTAATGATAAAGATAATGGGCACCTCTTGAAAAAAAGAGGGGGGGGGATGTCAAACAAGAAATCAAAGGTGAAAAGAGGGTGGGCGGGGACAACTATTCAAAAAAGGACTTGGCCAGTAGATTGGAGCGAGCTGTTGATCACTGTCTACTTGATGTCGCAGAGCGCGGCGACGCCTCGAAGGATCCAGTGATCTGGGCTCTGGTTGGTGCGCATGACGATGAAGGTGATATATGTCTGGTCAGTGCGAATGGGCTTCTTGTAGACGGGGCACAGGTAGAGTGCGGGGTTCTTGGGCGACGTGGAGTTGATGGCGTACATGTGGACCACCGGAAGCTGCACGAAGAGGACCTTGTTGCCGGACTCCGTGAGTCGAGCGTTGCGCCGGTCCCAGCCCGCCCCGTCCAGGTACAGTCCGTACACGTACACGCCTTCCTGCTCAGGTGTGAATAGACACGGGTGTACAGGTGTGAATAGACACGGGCGTACAGGTGTGAATAGACACGGGCGTACATGTGTGAATAGACACAGGCGTACAGGTGTGAATAGACACAGGCGTACAGGAGTGAATAGACACATATGTGCAAGTGCGACTGGACATAGGTGTGCAAGTGCGACTGGACATAGGTGTGCTAGTGTGA
>JAWQFJ010008733.1:0-5000 GCA_034096865.1 Theodoxus fluviatilis | reverse complement strand
TGTACATATATATTCACTACTATAAACCTGCCTATTAACACCTGTGCACCCTACTGTATAGCTGTATCTACTTATACCTGAGCAGGTAGAGACACAATGCGTACTCTCTGTGTGGCGTGTGCGTGTATGGACTGTGCCCATTCGCACTTGCACACATGTGTTCATTCATACTTGAGCAGAATGGCGTGTAAGTGTATGGACTGTGTCTATTCACACCTGCATGTATATATAATGTATATTCACACTTGCACACCCGTGTCCATTCATACTTGTACACTTGTGTCCATTTACACTTAAACACTCGTGTCCATTCATACGTGTACACCTGTGTCCATTCACACGTGCGCACCTGTGTCCATTCACACTTGTACACCTGTGTCCATTCACACTTGCACACCAGTGTCCATTCATACTTGTACACCTGTGTCCATTTACACTTAAACACTCGTGTCCATTCATACTTGTACACCTGTGTCCATTCACACTTGTACACCTGTCGCCATCCACAATTGCACACCATTGTCCATTCACACTAGCACACCTATGTCCAGTCGCACTTGCACACCTATGTCCAGTCGCACTTGCACATATGTGTCTATTCACTCCTGTACGCCTGCGTCTATTCACACCTGTACGCCCGTGTCTATTCACACATGTACGCCCGTGTCTATTCACACCTGTACGCCCGTGTCTATTCACACCTGTACACCCGTGTCTATTCACACCTGAGCAGGAAGGCGTGTACGTGTACGGACTGTACCTGGACGGGGCGGGCTGGGACCGGCGCAACGCTCGACTCACGGAGTCCGGCAACAAGGTCCTCTTCGTGCAGCTTCCGGTGGTCCACATGTACGCCATCAACTCCACGTCGCCCAAGAACCCCGCACTCTACCTGTGCCCCGTCTACAAGAAGCCCATTCGCACTGACCAGACATATATCACCTTCATCGTCATGCGCACCAACCAGAGCCAGATCACTGGATCCTTCGAGGCGTCGCCGCGCTCTGCGACATCAAGTAGACAGTGATCAACAGCTCGCTCCAATCTACTGGCCAAGTCCTTTTTTGAATAGTTGTCCCCGCCCACCCTCTTTTCACCTTTGATTTCTTGTTTGACATCCCCCCCCTCTTTTTTCAAGAGGCGCTCATTATCTTTATCATTAATTTGCTTCCCCCCTCCCCCAATTAAAAAAAAATATGTTAAACCCCACCTCCATCACCCTTCCAATCCTCATTTTAAAACTGAATTTTACCTTCAACACCCCACCCCCCACCCCCACCCCACACCCACCCCAAGTTTCTGACCAGCCTCGTTGATAATTGAGAGAGATTGATTCTTTTTTTTTACTTCCGCATGTTGTCAAGTCGGAAAGTTGTGAGAACTAGGATAGGTGCATTGTCATCAATGCCGATGACGCTATATGAGACATACAGTGGGGGGCTGGAATTTCTCAAATACGTCCTGCCGTTTCAACACCCATTCTGACACTCCCCTCATTGGTGTTTTATTCACCTGGCAGCTGATAGCTCCTCCTCACCTTTTTAAAAAACAATTTTTCGAAAATGTATACCTATTTCTACAAGAGGGCAGACACATTTTTAATTATCATTTTCTTTTTGAGGGAGGACGATTTACAGTTGCAGTATTCTGTTCTATTGCATTTGTTGCCAGCAGAATTGTGTAGCGAGCCGAGAGATTTCATGAGGGGCCTTTCAATGTGTGGATGAGATTAGAAATCGGGCTTAAAAGATTTCCTCCACAACAACATTTCAAAATGTTGTCAACACCGTTTAAGTCGAAAGAAGCGATGAAATCGATCCCCAACGCCAAAATGATGTTTCACTTCTTTCAGATTTTAAAAAAAAGCGTGTCTCTGAAAACACGTGAATTTCGTTGCTTGGCGTTGTGCTTTTCATGGCAAAGGTTTTTGAGACGAGATCACTGGAGAGGAAAAACACGAAGGGGCGGACTGCAATAGGAGAGAACTGTAACGTTGCTGCTGTCTGGCTCGCGTTTGTGTTATGCCGGTGCCCAAGTGGCCTCCAAGATCAAACCAGGTTAAAGAGTCCATTGTGGAGTTCACGTGACGTCTAACCATGTGGGGGAGGGCGAGATCAAACCAGTTTTAAAAGTCCATTTGGGTATCACGTGACGCCTAACCATGTTCAAGTCTTACTGAATTCTTCTGACCACGCAACCGTAGCATTGGTCATCTTGCTGTAGACCTAGATCATGACCACTTCCAGACCAAATATCTCTGTCAGACGCTGAGAACAAAAATCCTGAACCTCCGAGCAGAAGTCTTGGAAAAAGGGTGGTTTCTGTCTTCCTTTCTGCGTCATACGCGTGCAGGTCTCTCAAATGCCGTACAAGGGACGTAGTTTTTTTTCTGTTGCACCAGACGTGACTTATCAACACCTTTTAGCACCGGAAGTGACTTCATCAACACCTCTATAGCACCGGAAGTGACTTGGTCAACACCTCTTTAGCACCGGACGTGACTTGGTCAACACCTTTTAAGCACCGAACGTGACTTTTGTTGAGTAACTCTGATCTTCGTATTTATCATTCGAGCGTTGATCCTCTTATCTCTCAATTGAAATCAGTCGCGTGGAGAAATGACCGCCCACCTAGGGTATTCTTCTTCTCCGGTGGCGGCTGTCTTGTTTGGACTTCTTGTTTCAGTGGAGCTGTGACGTGTTTTCCGCAACAAAATTGACAGGCTGCTCGTACAAGAAACACTAGGTTCAAACAGTCTGAGACTATGACAGAGGAAGGTTAAAGCGCTCTCTTTTACATTGTCGATATGATCAACCTGTCGAGATTTGAGTAACCCTGTGACAATTATGCAAGTCTCCGTAAATGTTCGCTCCTGCACCACGGCACCCAAGGCAAGAATCCTATAAAAGTAACGCGTGGTGTTAATCATAAAGATCTAGTAAGCATTCAAAAGCAAGACTTGTAGGGAAGTTGGGTTTGTTCTCTCTTTTTTCTCTCCTAATTTTTCAGTCAAAATATCAAACGTGAAAGGATGTTCACAACTGAACGTGCGAGACAAGCATGCGAATTATCAAATGCGTATGTGCCTCTGCAGCGCTAGAAACCTCAAAAAGTATATTTGTGGAGATTGATTTTTCTTCACTTTAAACCCAAATGTTTACTTAAAGTATCACACGCGTAATGAGGACCACGATGAAAAGGCAAGACATGTTTGTGAAATATCACACATGTGTGCCTTTGTGTGGCTTCTATGAACGTGTTGCTTTTTGCATTTTGTGAGAACACGTACATTGTAAACCGCCATATAATGTTTTTAGCATTTTTTTCATATGAGTCTACATTTTACTTTGTGAGCAAGACTTTAAAAAATATTTTGTCATGGATACAAGAGATAAATCTTTCGCTGAGTGATTTTAATTACATTGTGTTCCTTAGCTTTCTGAACGGTTTGAGTCGAGTGACAAAAAAATATTGTATCCAATCACGTCACATTTTTGGTTTCAAACTCAACCGACAAGCTATGCACATCCATGACTTTAAAATGAGCTTCCTACTGAAAGGGCCACCTGTAACCAACTGTTGTCAAGTTCACCCTTGATACGGTAGGGTGTGTTTGTCCTGAATTGGTACGCATTACTAATCTCAAGTTTATCTTTATCTTCAAATCGTTTGAGCGTCCTTTTCCGACGGCTTCGATAAAAAGTAAACTTTGTCCAAAGAAGATAGTGGGATACTATACGAGTTAATTCAAAGCAATTGACGTCTTTTGGTTCGTCATAAAAACAGGTGCAAAGCCGATTTATTTCACTACGTGCGCGAATCTCGAGTGGTGGACTTTGTTGGTAGAACCTCAAACAATAATCTGCCATTCATTAAGCATCCACTCATTCAGTGCAACTCCGATGAGCAACACTTTTCTGTCATGTCTTCCAGACTGCAAATACTACCGGAGTCAATGGAGAGGGAGAACTTGATGCTTTTGATTCATATATGTGTAGATATTGCTTTGTAGACGAGTTTTAGCCAAGCTAAGTTGACTGACTAGTCTCGAGATTAGTTAACTCTTAGATAATGTAGCGCAGGTATTGCCATATTTAGATGTACGGCAGTTATTGATAGTCAAGGCTATTTATTGCACTGGACATGTATCATAAAAAGCGAGTAATTAAAAGGTAGAAAATGATATTTAGAGTTTGTTATTGTTGCCATTTTTGTTGCTGTTGTTGTTGAAAATGTATCTAATAACACAGTTGTTTTGTCCCTGTGTGGATCAAGTGACCGATGACAACTCTTGGATAACGGGTTAAATGAACTAGGATAAACCATATGACCTCGTCTCCTTATTCTCCATCCAGATTACATAAAAACCAGGTCAGGTACTCGACCCTTGAAGCAAGCCTTGGACAGCTATTACAATCATGTTCTCTTAATGCCCCTCAGGTTTTCTTTATTTCAACCACCCCAGTTGGTCATTTGATATTGAAATCACGACCAACACCTGGAGCCACAATCTGATATGCGTGGCGTACCCAAGGTGGGTATGTACATGAACCGGAACACCAGAGACCAGAGCCCTGCTGTCCAACAGTAGTGGAAGCAGGTAGTTTCTGCCCCATGATGCACGTGAGGCGTGCAAGAAGATGAAGACAGCAGATGGGCACCTGGAGCTATAACCAGGTGTAGCCCTGCCCCCCTAGATTGCAAGGAAGTGTAAAGGCGCCTATACATGTACCGGTTTTCAAGCCGATTTTGCTCCCGATCCGGTCTGACCATGCGTGTAAAAATGGGGTTGACAACCACACGCAACGATTACACCGAGACATCGCACTCGAGCGATTTTCAGCAAGGTCAGAATTTAGAGTTAAGTCCCTTCGCCGAGCTATGGCAACGACGCTTTGACGTGTAGCTGTATGCGTGCGACCTGCATTCGATTTGTAAAATGTAGAATCTTTCACGACCTATTGATGCATTCAACATACAGCTTTGATAAATAAATGCTG
>JAWQFJ010008732.1:7500-12769 GCA_034096865.1 Theodoxus fluviatilis | reverse complement strand
CAGTGACCTTGCCATAGTCTGAAAAGTGGGCAGTGACCTTGCCATAGTCTGGAGTGGGCAGTGACCTTGCCATAGTCTGGAGTGGGCAGTGACCTTGCCATAGTCTGAAGTAGTGGGCAGTGACCTTGCCATAGTCTGAAGTAGTGGGCAGTGACCTTGCCATAGTCTGGAGTGGGCAGTGACCTTGCCATAGTCTGAAGTAGTGGGCAGTGACCTTGCCATAGTCTGAAGTAGTGGGCAGTGACCTTGCCATAGTCTGGAAGTGGGCAGTGACCTTGCCATAGTCTGGAGTGGGCAGTGACCTTGCCATAGTCTGAAGAAGTGGGCAGTGACCTTGCCATAGTCTGAAGAAGTGGGCAGTGACCTTGCCATAGTCTGAAGAAGTGGGCAGTGACCTTGCCATAGTCTGAAGAAGTGGGCAGTGACCTTGCCATAGTCTGAAAAGTGGGCAGTGACCTTGCCATAGTCTGGAGTGGGCAGTGACCTTGCCATAGTCTGGAGTGGGCAGTGACCTTGCCATAGTCTGAAGTAGTGGGCAGTGACCTTGCCATAGTCTGGAGTGGGCAGTGACCTTGCCATAGTCTGGAGTGGGCAGTGACCTTGCCATAGTCTGAAGAAGTGGGCAGTGACCTTGCCATAGTCTGGAGTGGGCAGTGACCTTGCCATAGTCTGGAGTGGGCAGTGACCTTGCCATAGTCTGGAGTGGGCAGTGACCTTGCCATAGTCTGGAGTGGGCAGTGACCTTGCCATAGTCTGGAGTGGGCAGTGACCTTGCCATAGTCTGGAGTGGGCAGTGACCTTGCCATAGTCTGGAGTGGGCAGTGACCTTGCCATAGTCTGGAGTGGGCAGTGACCTTGCCATAGTCTGGAGTGGGCAGTGACCTTGCCATAGTCTGGAGTAGTGGGCAGTGACCTTGCCATAGTCTGGAGTGGGCAGTGACCTTGCCATAGTCTGAAGTGGGCAGTGACCTTGCCATAGTCTGGAGTAGTGGGCAGTGACCTAGCCATAGTCTGAAGTGGGCAGTGACCTTGCCATAGTCTGGAGTGGGCAGTGACCTTGCCATAGTCTGGAGTGGGCAGGGACCTTGCCATAGTCTGAAGAAGTGGACAGTGACCTTGCCATAGTCTGGAGGGGGCAGTGACCTTGCCATAGTCTGGAGTGGGCAGTGACCTTGCCATAGTCTGGAGTGGGCAGTGACCTTGCCATAGTCTGGAGGGGGCAGTGACCTTGCCATAGTCTTGAGTGGACAGTGACCTTGCCATAGTCTGGAGTGGGCAGTGACCTTGCCATAGTCTGGAGGGGGCAGTGACCTTGCCATAGTCTGAAGTGGACAGTGACCTTGCCATAGTCTGGAGTGGGCAGTGACCTTGCCATAGTCTGGAGGGGGCAGTGACCTTGCCATATTCTGGAGTGGACAGTGACCTTGCCATAGTCTGAAGTAGTGGGCACTGACCTTGCCATAGTCTGGAGGGGGCAGTGACCTTGCCATAGTCTGGAGTGGGCAGTGACCTTGCCATAGTCTGAAGTGGGCAGTGACCTTGCCGTAGTCTGGAGTAATGGGCAGTGACCTTGCCATAGTCTGAAGTAATGGGCAGTGACCTTGCCATAGTCTGGAGTGGGCAGTGACCTTGCCGTAGTCTGGAGTAATGGGCAGTGACCTTACCATAGTCTTGAGGGGGCAGTGACCTTGCCATGGTCTGGAGTGGGCAGTGACCTTGCCATAGTCTGGAGTAATGGGCAGTGACCTTGCCATAGTCTGGAATGGGCAGTGACCTTGCCATAGTCTGAAGTAGTGGGCAGTGACCTTGCCATAGTCTGGAGGGGGCAGTGACCTTACCATAGTCTGGAGGGGGCAGTGACCTTGCCATAGTCTGGAGTAGGCAGTGACCTTGCCATAGTCTGAAGTAGTGGGCAGTGACCTTGCCGTAGTCTGGAGTGGGCAGTGACCTTGCCATAGTCTGAAGTAGTGGGCAGTGACCTTGCCATAGTCTGGAGTGGGCAGTGACCTTGCCATAGTCTGGAGTAGTGGGCAGTGACCTTGCCATAGTCTGGAGTAGTGGGCAGTGACCTTGCCATAGTCTGGAGTGGGCAGTGACCTTGCCATAGTCTGAAGAAGTGGACAGTGACCTTGCCATAGTCTGGAGGAGGCAGTGACCTTGCCATAGTCTGGAGTGGGCAGTGACCTTGCCATAGTCTGGAGTAGTGAGCAGTGACCTTGCCATAGTCTGGAGGGGGCAGTGACCTTGCCATAGTCTGGAGAGGGCGGTGACCTTGCCATAGTCTGGAGGGGGCAGTGACCTTGCCATAGTCTGGAGTGGGCAGTGACCTTGCCATAGTCTGGAGTGGGCAGTGACCTTGCCATAGTCTGGAGTGGGCACTGACAGAGGCGAGGGTGGATGCTGTCACTACAAAATGAAACACTCAGCGCCTTTTAAACAAGTTCTTAGTGCCATCCAAACATAGAGAGAGTAAGCTTTGCTATAGTGCAAAGATAACTAAACTGAATGAATAAAGAAAGAATAAGACAAGTATAATTTATATTCGCTGTATGATATTATGACTTTTTGAGAGAAAAAATTGATTTAATGACGAAGAATTCTCAGCGAGCTGTCGTCATATGCTAATATTTCGGCGTGCTCTCTACCTTCGCAACGAAGGTGTCTAATTAGATTCACCTGAATACAAATGGCTAGTGGTGATGTTGCTGTAGTAGTAGTAGCGGTGGTGGTGGTGGTAGTGTTAGTATTAGTGGTAGCGGTAGTAGTAGTAGTAGTAGTAGTAGTTGTAGTAGTCGTCGTCGTAGTGGTAGTTGTAGTAGTAGTGGTAATAGTTTTAGTACTGTTCGTTGTGTTCGTACTGTTAGTAGTGTTAGTAATGTTAGTAGTAGTGTTAGTACTGTTAGTAGTAGTGTTAGAAGTAGTAATAGTGTTAGTAGTAGTAGTAGTGTTAGTAGTAGTAGTGTTAGTAGTAGTAGTGTTAGTAGTAGCACTTTTAGTAGCAGTAGTATGTAATAGTAGTACTAGTAGTAGTAGTAAGTAGTAAGTCCGTCTGTTTATCTGTCTGACTGACTGACTATGTGTGTTTGTGTGTCTATTTGACTGCCATTGCGATGTACGACAGACACAGGGAGCGTCTGCCAAGGTCCACATACACCGTTTGCTTTGTTATCCGTGTGTCCAAACTGAAACTGCTCTTGCAGGCAAACGTATGAACCACATCGATGCCGTTGGTACTACCCAGGCCCCGCATGTGTGAACCGTAGAAAAAGGTGGACTGTACCTGAGCGTGGAAAAGCTTGAAGAAGATTTTTGGCTCAAAGCTGTGTAGGCATCACATAGCCTTGAAAATGTAGGCAGTACAGGTTGTTGTTTTCTCTTTCATGGCCAAATCGTCAGTACACATGTTTATAGATTACGTGGTGGAAAAGACGACACCAAGGTGCTGATGTTTATTGACTCCTTCTAGTCTGGTTGTCGACAGACCATTTTTCGCCCTTCCCAACGTGTCCACCCTTATGAAAAACCACAGCCTCGGTTTTTCCTGTGGTGATTTTGAATCCTCATTATTGGAACACACAGCTCAAGTTGCAAAAGTTTTAACCAGTATATGAAGGCTTGCAATATGGGATTGACGCACAGCGGGTACCTGGAGAGAGAGAGAGAGAGAGAGAGAGAGAGAGAGAGAGAGAGAGAGAGAGAGAGAGAGAGAGAGAGCGGGGGAGGGGGTGTGTGTTGAAGTGGGGGGTGGTGGTTAAAGAGAGAGGGTGTGTGTGTATAGAAGAGTAGGGAAGGGGGAGAATCTGACAGACACACAGACAGACGGACGAACGGACGGACAGGCAGAGAGAGAGAGAGAGAGAGAGAGAGAGAGAGAGAGAGAGAGAGAGAGAGAGAGAAATGCGCGTTGTCGATGTTGCAGCAACATAAATCGTTTATTTATCCAGAATGAGCACGTTGCTTTTCGTGGAATCAAAGACAGATGCTGAAAATCATTTCACTGCTGACGGCTGTCGTGGAAAAAAGTGTTGTCGTGACTGAGGCTAGGGCCAGTGTGTCCAATCTGGCTCGTGAGACCAGGGGTCGTGAGAAGTTCAACTTCAAAGGACCTTCAGCATCAACAAAACAAGAGCGGGGTGAGGGAATCCATGCCACTGAAGTCTGACATAAAGGTGCCACAAGGCTGCTCCATTCCTAGAGGAACACTTTGGTTAACTCTTATTTCTTCATGCCCCAGTCGCTGTCACGCAGGTAAATAGGCGAAAAGCGACGAGAGAAATTGAACTCATCCCTCGCTAAAACAAGACGACAGTAAGTGTTTTTTTTATATGCAAAGCGACTCGAACTTGTGTCAAAAGCCATAGGTGCAAGCTATTAGTGAGATGAAGTGGTTGACGAACTTTTCACTGCAGTGCATGCAGTTCCTGTTGACCAGTCAGCTGCCTTGTCCACTTGTAGAGCTTGTCCTATGGAACGAAATGCAACTCAGGCCAGTGGTGACCTTTCCAACAGTCCATTAGCTAGGCGCGTCAACCAATTTTCTATTTAGTAATTGGCTCCTGGGCAGTTTTCCTGTGGTCGAGTATCCTGCCGTTGTTCTGGCTTGATAACATCATGGACCCTACATCATATGGACGGCTGGCTCGCTCAGCCTGCACGCGCTGTGTCATATAAGAAGTTCGCCGATGGCCTCGTTTTCAACACTTTTCTGATTGCACTTCCGGTTAATCCGCTTACTATGGACGCCGCTGACGAGCGAATTCTCATGGTAAGTAAAACAGATAATTGTTCAAACAGTGATGATTTATTCCATCAGTTAAAACTGTAAGTACATTTGCAGGCATCCCAGACACACTTTGCAGTAAAAAAATGGTATTCATTCCACTTTTGACGGAAAACAAAGCACTTTGGTCAGGCTGTTCAGACTGCTTGCGAGAGAAGTACAGAGTCTGTGTGTAAGTGTGTGCGTCGTCTGTGTGTAAATGTTCGTGTAGATGTTGTGTGAATGTCTGCTGTCATTTCGATCTCGACGTTGGCGTGAGGGTGGAAGGCAGAGGAGGGGGGGACGAAAGTGAGCGATCGCAGTTTAAATGGCTCGAGATCGCGCGCGCCTATTTGTGTGAGTGAAAGCGTGTGTGACGGAATGCAGTAGGGATGGCATGGCCGTAGCTGATGATTTCATTGCGTCTGATTGTGTTCCTCGTTCCCCAACCTTTCATTCCACTTTTGACGGAAAACAAAGCACTTTGGTCAGGCTATCTATCTAGTTCGT
>JAWQFJ010008732.1:0-2500 GCA_034096865.1 Theodoxus fluviatilis | reverse complement strand
TGCCATAGTCTGGAGTAGTGGGCAGTGACCTTGCCATAGTCTGGAGTGGGCAGTGACCTTGCCATAGTCTGGAGTGGGCAGTGACCTTGCCATAGTCTGGAGTAGTGGGCAGTGACCTTGCCATAGTCTGGAGTGGGCAGTGACCTTGCCATAGTCTGGAGTGGGCAGTGACCTTGCCATAGTCTGGAGTGGGCAGTGACCTTGCCATAGTCTGGAGTGGGCAGTGACCTTGCCATAGTCTGGAGTGGGCAGTGACCTTGCCATAGTCTGAGTAGTGGGCAGTGACCTTGCCATAGTCTGGAGTGGGCAGTGACCTTGCCATAGTCTGAAGTAGTGGGCAGTGACCTTGCCATAGTCTGGAGTGGGCAGTGACCTTGCCATAGTCTGGAGTGGGCAGTGACCTTGCCATAGTCTGGAGTGGGCAGTGACCTTGCCATAGTCTGGAGGGGGCAGTGACCTTGCCATAGTCTGGAGGGGGCAGTGACCTTGCCCAAGTCTGGAGGGGGCAGTAACCTTCCCATAGTCTGGAGTGGGCAGTGACCTTGCCATAGTCTGGAGGGGGCAGTGACCTTGCCATAGTCTGGAGTGGGCAGTGACCTTGCCATAGTCTGAAGTGGGCAGTGACCTTGCCATAGTCTGGAGTGGGCAGTGACCTTGCCATAGTCTGAAGTAGTGGGCAGTGACCTTGCCATAGTCTGAAGAAGTGGGCAGTGACCTTGCCATAGTCTGGAGTGGGCAGTGACCTTGCCATAGTCTGGAGTAGTGGGCAGTGACCTTGCCATAGTCTGAAGTAGTGGGCAGTGACCTTGCCATAGTCTGAAGTAGTGGGCAGTGACCTTGCCATAGTCTGAAGTAGTGGGCAGTGACCTTGCCATAGTCTGAAGAAGTGGGCAGTGACCTTGCCATAGTCTGGAGTGGGCAGTGACCTTGCCATAGTCTGGAGTAGTGGGCAGTGACCTTGCCATAGTCTGAGTAGTGGGCGGTGACCTTGCCATAGTCTGAAGTAGTGGGCAGTGACCTTGCCATAGTCTGAAGTAGTGGGCAGTGACCTTGCCATAGTCTGAAGAAGTGGGCAGTGACCTTGCCATAGTCTGGAGTAGTGGGCAGTGACCTTGCCATAGTCTGGAGTGGGCAGTGACCTTGCCGTAGTCTGGAGTGGGCAGTGACCTTGCCATAGTCTGGAGTGGGCAGTGACCTTGTCGTAGTCTGGAGTGGGCAGTGACCTTGCCATAGTCTGGAGTGGGCAGTGACCTTGCCATAGTCTGGAGTAGTGGGCAGTGACCTTGCCATCAAGTCTCTGGATGGGCACTGAACCTTGCCATAGTCTGGAGGGGGCAGTGACCTTGCCATAGTCTGGAGTGGGCAGTGACCTTGCCATAGTCTGGAGGGGGCAGTGACCTTGCCATAGTCTGGAGTAGTGGGCAGTGACCTTGCCATAGTCTGAAGAAGTGGGCAGTGACCTTGCCATAGTCTGGAGGGGGCAGTGACCTTGCCATAGTCTGGAGTGGGCAGTGACCTTGCCGTAGTCTGGAGTGGGCAGTGACCTTGCCGTAGTCTGGAGTGGGCAGTGACCTTGCCATAGTCTGAAGTAGTGGGCAGTGACCTTGCCATAGTCTGGAGTAATGGGCAGTGACCTTACCATAGTCTGGAGTGGGCAGTGACCTTGCCATAGTCTGAAGTAGTGGGCAGTGACCTTGCCATAGTCTGAAGTAGTGGGCAGTGACCTTGCCATAGTCTGGAGTGGGCAGTGACCTTGCCATAATCTGAAGTAGTGGGCAGTGATCTTGCCATAGTCTGGAGTGGGCAGTGACCTTGCCGTAGTCTGGAGTGGGCAGTGACCTTGCCATAGTCTGAAGTAGTGGGCAGTGACCTTGCCATAGTCTGGATCCTGGGAAGTACTTGGTCGAGATGCAGTGACCTTGCCATAGTCGGGAGTGGGCAGTGACCTTGCCATAGTCTGTAGGTAGTGGGCAGTGACCTTGCATAGTCTGGAGGTGGGCAGTTGACCTTTTGGCCATAGTCTGGAGTGGGCAGTGACCTTGCCGTAGTCTGGAGTGGGCAGTGACCTTGCCATAGTCTGGAGTAGTGGGCAGTGACCTTGCCATAGTCTGGAGTGGGCAGTGACCTTGCCATAGTCGGGAGTAGTGGGCAGTGACCTTGCCATAGTCTGAAGTGGGCAGTGACCTTGCCATAGTCTGGAGTAGTGGGCAGTGACCTTGCCATAGTCTGGAGTGGGCAGTGACCTTGCCATAGTCTGGAGTGAGGCACGTGACCTTGCCGTAGTCTGGAGTGGAGCAGTGACCTTGCCGTAGTCCTGGAGTGGAGCAGTGACCTTGCCATAGTCTGAAGTAGTGGGCAGTGACCTTGCCATAGTCTGGAGTGGGCAGTGACCTTGCCGTAGTCTGGAGTGGGCAGTGACCTTGCCATAGTCTGGAGTGGGCAGTGACCTTGCCATAGTCTGAAGTAGTGGGCAGTGACCTTGCCATAGTCTGGAGTGGGC
>JAWQFJ010008725.1:12500-18913 GCA_034096865.1 Theodoxus fluviatilis | reverse complement strand
GGAGAAGGGAAAGGAAGGAGAAAGAGGGAACGGAAAGAGAAGGAGGGAGAGGAAAACAACGAGAAGGAAGACGAGGAGGAGGAGGAGGAGGAGGAGGAGGAGGAGGAGGAGGAGGAGGAGGAGGAGGAGGAGGAGGAGGAGGAGGAGGAGGAGGAGGAGGAGGAGGAGGAGGAGGAGGAGGAGGAGGAGGAGGAGGAGGAGGATGATAACGAAGAGAGAGTAGAAAGAGGAGAAGCAGAGGCCGGAGGCCGGAAGTAGCACGAGGAAGAACAGAAAGGAAGTGCACAGAAGTAGCACGAGGAAAGACAGCTGGACGATAACAACGCGGAAGCAGGTTCATAACAAGAGGAGCGAATATAGGAGGATGCTGGTGATGTTGCGAAGAGAAGTACAACTCCTTTGTGGAAAACAGTGTGCCAGCGCCCTTGGCAGCAGGACACTGGTCTCATTGACTTGAGACACTACACACTGAGAGGCAGCCTCGACATCGGCTGAAGCGCTTTGAGTCTCACTGAGTGGGAGTATCGCGCGGTATAAGAGTGATTTATAATTATAATAATAATAACTCAGTTTTCAGCGAAGCAACTAGACAAGCTCAGCTGACAGGAAACATTCGACAGCCTCTTAGGAAAAAGACACGGACAACAACAAAGGCAGACTGCGGCAGGTACGAAAGGAAGTAGAGGTACGGAAGGAAGTAGAGGTACGGAAGGAAGTAGAGGTACGGAAGGAAGTAGAGGTACGGAAGGAAGTAGAGGTACGGAAGGAAGTAGAGGTACGGAAGGAAGTAGAGGTACGGAAGGAAGTAGAGGTACGGAAGGAAGTAGAGGTACGGAAGGAAGTAGAGGTACGGAAGGAAGTAGAGGTACGGAAGGAAGTAGAGGTACGGAAGGAAGTAGAGGTACGGAAGGAAGTAGAGGTACGGAAGGAAGTAGAGGTACGGAAGGAAGTAGAGGTACGGAAGGAAGTAGAGGTACGGAAGGAAGTAGAGGTACGGAAGGAAGTAGAGGTACGGAAGGAAGTAGAGGTACGGAAGGAAGTAGAGGTACGGAAGGAAGTAGAGGTACGGAAGGAAGTAGAGGTACGGAAGGAAGTAGAGGTACGGAAGGAAGTAGAGGTACGGAAGGAAGTAGAGGTACGGAAGGAAGTAGAGGTACGGAAGGAAGTAGAGGTACGGAAGGAAGTAGAGGTACGGAAGGAAGTAGAGGTACGGAAGGAAGTAGAGGTACGGAAGGAAGTAGAGGTACGGAAGGAAGTAGAGGTACGGAAGGAAGTAGAGGTACGGAAGGAAGTAGAGGTACGGAAGGAAGTAGAGGTACGGAAGGAAGTAGAGGTACGGAAGGAAGTAGAGGTACGGAAGGAAGTAGAGGTAACGGAAGGAAGTAGAGGTACGGAAGGAAGTAGAGGTACGGAAGGAAGTAGAGGTACGGAAGGAAGTAGAGGTACGGAAGGAAGTAGAGGTACGGAAGGAAGTAGAGGTACGGAAGGAAGTAGAGGTACGGAAGGAAGTAGAGGTACGGAAGGAAGTAGAGGTACGGAAGGAAGTAGAGGTACGGAAGGAAGTAGAGGTACGGAAGGAAGTAGAGGTACGGAAGGAAGTAGAGGTACGGAAGGAAGTAGAGGTACGGAAGGAAGTAGAGGTACGGAAGAAAGTAGAGCTGTTCTTTCATCGAGGAAAGGTCTGGGTGCTGGTGGCCTTTAAAAACTCAGCACTGAGTCGAGTCCACATCTCCGCGTGCCACAGCACGAGGGTGAGGCATTTGGGAGATACCTGGAAAGCACCTCGGGGTCCGGCCCATTGAAAGCTCTTTCCTCCCTTCCTCGCCCACGCTGACAGCCCATGGAGTTTCAAGGAAAAGCCTCTGTGAACGTCCTGATATACTTTTAGCATGACAACTAACTCTCCATTCAGATCTTTCTTCAACCTGTCAGTTTGTACCGGAATGGACTTTTCCTTCATTGAGAGTAATGCCAAGAAAGTCCTGGTTTGTGTTTCATGTACTATTTTTCATCTCGGAGATAAAAAGAACGTCGCATGCATTCAGTCGAAAAGACATGACGGTATATGTAAAGTTCTGTGTGTAAAGAGTCTCCAACATATCTCAAAAGAACACAGATGTGATGAGTCGGCTGAAAGTTCACTTTCTTTTAAAGCACTTTCAAAACAAAAACTTGCACAACGTGACCTAAGAAGGCAAGTTCATTTCCATCATGGAAAAAACAAACACATCTGGTCTTTCAAGTTAACTCAAATCATCGAAGGAAAGCACACAACCAAGAACGGAATTCGCGTTACTCCATACACCAGTCTGCTGCCGCCTACAGCAGGACGAGACACCCCTTTGCCGCGGGCGTCTCAGTCGCATCCCGCAGATAGCGGGCAGGCGGACGTTCAGCAACAAGGTGCGCCCCCGTCCCCAGCAAGGTGCGCCCCCGTCCCCAGCGCAAACACGCCTTAAGGGGTCAAGCCGGGTCAGTCTGTGCCCAGGACTTAGAGACAAGCCGTCGGCAGCTCGACCGTCGTGTCGCCCTCCAGCATTGCCCGTCCCGCGTCCTCCTCCATGGGCCTCTAGACTCAGGCCTCCACGGGGTCCGCGCTGTCTGGGTCCCCGGGCCTCCATGGGGTCCCCGCTGTCTGGGTCCCTGGGGCTCCACTGGTCCCCGCTGTCTGGGTCCCTGGGCCTCCATGGCCTGGGCAGTCAGCGCCTTGGCCCGCTCCTCCTCCTTGCTGCTGCTGTTCCTGCTGCCACTCCTTCTCAGTGCTGTTCCTGCTGCCACCCCTTCTCAGTGCTGTTCCTGCTGCCACCCCTTCTCAGTGCTGTTCCTGCTGCCACCCCTTCTCAGTGCTGTTCCTGCTGCCACTCTTTCTCAGTGCTGTTCCTGCTGCCACCCCTTCTCAGTGCTGTTCCTGCTGCCACCCCTTCTCAGTGCTGTTCCTGCTGCCACCCCTTCTCAGTGCTGTTCCTGCTGCCACCCCTTCTCAGTGCTGTTCCTGCTGCCACCCCTTCTCAGTGCTGTTTTTGCTGCCACTCTTTCTCAGTGCTGTTTTTGCTGCTGTCTGTGCTGCGTTTCCATAGCGGCAGCCTCTCTTGCTGCTCCGATCTCCGGCCATGACATCTCTGATGTTAATGATGGTCTTCCTGAAACGTTCTTAAAATTTCCCTCGTCTTCCAAATGTCCTTCTGGTCTCTTTCTCGCTTAACTTTGTCTATTTTTTTCTTCTCATTTGTCTTTCTGGTTCCACGAGAACTGTACATTTTACTCATTAATAACCCATGTAAAGGGCAAAAAATGTCACCATCACCCAAAAAATCTAAATACATGTGTATCCTTACAACGATTAGTACAATCATTGTTGCATTCACTACTGTCATAAGTGTTTTTGCCATCAGATTAATACCATAATCACTATCGCCACCATAATAATAGTTTTCGTTTTTATCACACTGCAATAACATTGATGTATTTATCATATTTGTTATCCTCACCTCTAACACAACTATAATCACGACATTATCATTGTCACATTTGTTGTCGACTTCATCTGACGGGCCACACTTAATTTCTTCGTCTTCACTCGTCCTTCTTGCCAGTCACTGGAAGAAGCAAAGTGCCTGGACTCGCTGTGGGTCCCGTAGAAAGCGCAGCACAAAGGTTTTGGCGTTCTCCTTGCCCTGGCCAGACAAACCCATCCTCCATTCAAGACACTAATTGCGCGCCTGTGTATTAATGCCTGCACAAACACCCCCCTCCCTTCGGTATCCACTCACACTTTTTGTCCGTGAGAATGAATAGACTCTCTGTTTCAACACGGCCCACTCGAGGAAAGCTTCGCGTCGCATTCCCACTGGTGGGCGAGTCTGCATGGCAAAGCGGCCGGTAGAACTAACATTACCTTTTATGTCTTTTTCCTTGTCCTCTTCAACGGCCTGTCGATGCAGTTTTGCATCCTCCCAGCTAATTCAAACACCCACAACATCGACTAATGAGATAGATGCAGATAAGCAGGAAAGACCTACAAATACGAGGCAAAGGTGTAGATAAATAAAGATTAATGTTTTATAAATAGATGAGTCGTGAAATTCCTCCAAGAGATAGAGAGAGAGAGGAGAGAGAGAGAGAGGAGAGAAAGAAAGAGAGAGAGAGAGAGAGAGAGAGAGAGAGAGAAAGAGAAACTAATTTAGAAATTAGTAGTTCATACGAAATGCCTCCCGGACTCCAGAAGTGTGACAACTTATGTGACTGGCATGACAATATAATTCGTTTGCGCAATAATCTTATTTAGTTCATTGGAGCAAGCAGAAGTTGTTGTCATGATCGACTGCATTCTAGTCCACTAGAGACTTTGCCAGCCGGCGAAAGAGTCTCTCGCACAGTTCATATCACGTGATGGAAGGATTCCGTCCGGAATATTCAAATAGAGGTCACACGAGAGGCCTGTGGGTTAACCCTCTGCTCCCTGACATACGCTATTAAAGTAGTTCTGAGACTATTTCGCACAAAACTCATAACTTACGCTTGTTGAGGCAATAAACAAGCGTTTATTCGATAAAATAAAATGTTTGTGTTGAAATGGAAACAAGTTTTGACATCTGAATTATTTCTGTGAAAAGTGGAAAAATAGTATCAGAACGAACAATTTTTTTGGCGCAATGCTGTAATGCGAAGAGTCAAGTCTATTACGCATTCATTGCAAACTGCGCCAGAGTCACGTGACTCGGGTTCACAGAATGGATGGAGTGTAGCCTGCCAGCACGGGGAGCTCTGTTCAAGCCAGACTTTGGCACAGCTCGCCGCGCCGCAACACGTTCGTGCAAAGCTCCTCTCAGACACGCTTGTTGCAGCTAAGTCTGGGAAAATAAATGTCCGTGGAGTGTCTTTCTTCCTGTAGATGAGTGGGAACTTCCAGTCCCTGACCAGATAGCTGAGGCCACAGCTGTCGTTCGTGGAGAAATCAATTTTACAGACTAGTAATAACGAAACTTACTCTGTCACCTTATCTTCTGAGTTGAAACATCCTAGCTCTTTCAAGGCGTCCAACATGTAAATCCAAGCACACACACCACCATAAAATAGTTTACATTCCTGCTATAAAAACGGTACAAACACGTAACATGAAAGCGTTTATCTAAAGCGCCCATGAAAAATAGATGTCCCAGTGAGGGACTCGATTAAACCCAAACCAAAGCTTGTTTTTGGTGGAGAACGACAGCGGAAGGCAAACAGCAGACGGCTCTTTTACGTTGCACCAATGAATACAAGCTTCTGAGTAAATTGTAGAACGCCCTGCGTGACATTCCACTGGGGGGGGGGGGGGGGGGGGTGCCGTCACACGTCACTGTGGGTGGACTTGCTGGAGGCCATCACTACTCCTCGGCATATCGCGTGTGGTACCCATGCAGGCTACCGAGAGACGGGGCGTTGCAGAGTTTCCTGTCACATGTGATGGCATTGATCAGTGTGGCTGCTGACAAAAACCAAGGTCAAATTTCTGTGAAACAAGGTCAAATTTCTGTGGAACAAGGTCATCTAGACCTTCAGTCAAGCCTGCATCCTGTAAAAAGAGCGCTAGGCCCGATCCCGGCGGTCCTGCTTAGCAAGAGAAAAGTGTAAAAAGGCGAAGTTTGTTCTGAAGAGTCAGGGCTCACTCTGCGCCAGGTCGTCGATGATTGTTATTTTGTGCATAGTTACCAGCTAAGAACACAACGGAGGGAGGTATATAAACAGGTGATAACATGATAAGCAAAGTATACAGAGGATAGTTCAATATTGCCTCCAAGAATCATTCAAACCTTTTAACATTCCCCACCCATCTTCCCACCACCACCCTACCTCCTCTGTGTATCGTATTGAATCCCGAAAATATCCAACACACGAACACAAACACACATACGCACGCACGCACACACACACACGCAAGCACGCACGCAAACGCACACACACACAAACACATGCACACCAGTGTCTTTATCCACCAACTTTTCACAAGCACACACTTGTTTAATTATTTTTTTAAAACACCACCAGTCTCAACTTTTTGCGGAACGGGACCAACAGAGGGCGACAGCCCATCAACATAAAGAGCACGTGGGAGGTCATCCTGACCTGGCGCCATGTAGCCGCTGGACACGTGACGTCATACCCTAGGGACAGTGCGACGGGCAAAACGCTGATGGCAAGGGATAGGGGTCGACCTTCTGACGCCATTGCATAACTGCAAATCCCAAGTGAAATCGGAACAATTTCGGTAATGGAGGAGTGCTGTGCTGGTCAAAACCACACGCTTCGTCAGTCTTCCTGATCACCCCCTGCTGAGTCCAGATGACATTACGGCAATGCCGACTCAAAACGGTGACAGAGATGCAGACAGTGCTTCGCTTTGGGGCCAGTGTCCATACAAAAACGACTTTAAC
>JAWQFJ010008725.1:2500-7500 GCA_034096865.1 Theodoxus fluviatilis | reverse complement strand
GTGCCTCATTCAGACAGTCACGACAGGTGGAAAGAAGAGGAAGCAATAACGAACGAAACGGTAAACGATGTGCGGAACAACAGGAAGGGTCTATAATACGTAAGGCGTCGTGTCAGTTACAAGGTCACGATCTATTGGCAAATCCAGCTTCACTGTAGATACAATGCACTCACTGTAGATACAATGCACTCACTGTAGATACAATGCACTCACTGTAGATACAATGCACTCACTGTAGATACAATGCACTCACTGTAGATACAATGCACTCACTGTAGATACAATGCACTCACTGTAGATACAATGCACTCACTGTAGATACAATGCACTCACTGTAGATACAATGCACTCACTGTAGATACAATGCACTCACTGTAGATACAATGCACTCACTGTAGATACAATGCACTCACTGTAGATACAATGCACTCACTGTAGGATCCTTGGTCCTCCTGCCACTGCAGTAATATTTACGACACACTGTGAACGATGCATGCAGCTTTATTGGAAAACGTTCAACTCACTCAGCAAGATGTTTCCTTTGCGGCAGCGTGCTATGTGTGCACAGAGTGGCACTGATGTTGACCTATTGGTCAAGTTACGCCAAACGGTAATAAGAGCTGGTTCTCGAATATCCAGTGGTAGATCTGTTGCTTGCATGCATTGACACGTGAGACAACTCGAAGTCAGAGCTCTGCTGTCAATGTTCTGATGCGAATTATGCGCAGTGCACGGGAAACGATTCAGTTTTAGAGCGTGTACATTTGACGAGAGAGATGCCAATATCAATGCTCTTGATTTAATTGAAACACTTCGTCTTTTAGTATCAATTCTTAAACAATTATTAACTTAAATCTAACAGGCTGTAGTTGTTGAAGTATTCTATTAAAGACGCCTACCGAAACATATAATATAACTACCAATGTTCATCCGTGGGATTAATAATTTCTAGAGTGAGTTGATGAATGAACACAGTTTTACGGCCTGTCATCGCTTACAGGCTATGTGAGGCATCTGACTGCAAATCACTACAGCTTGTGACGTCAAGGCCTGTCATCGCTTACAGGCTATGCAAAGCATCTGACTGCAAATCACTACAGATTGTGACGTCAAGGCCTGTCATCGCTTGCAGGCTATGCAAGGCCTCTGACTGCAAATCACTACAGCTTGTGACGTAAAGGCCTGTCATCGCTTGCAGGCTATGCAAGGCATCTGACTGCAAATCACTACAGCTTGTGACGTCAAGGCCTGTCATCGCTTGCAGGCTATGCAAGGCATCTGACTGCAAATCACTACAGCTTGTGACGTAAAGGCCTGTCATCGCTTGCAGGCTATGCAAGGCATCTGACTGCAAATCACTACAGCTTGTGACGTAAAGGTCTGTCTTCATTGAGCGACGCTTACACCTACTTCGAAGTAGTGGCAGTCTTATCTATCCAATCAGGACGCTGTAGTGGCAGTCTTATCTATCCAATCAGGACGCTGTAGTGGCAGTCTTATCTATCCAATCAGGACGCTGTAGTGGCAGTCTTATCTATCCAATCAGGACGCTGTAGTGGCAGTCTTATCTATCCAATCAGGACGCTGTAGTGGCAGTCTTATCTATCCAATCAGGACGCTGTAGTGGCAGTCTTATCTAACCAATCAGGACGCAGCTTCGGTCTAGTTCTGCATCCTGATTGGTCAGATACGATTGCTTCTACGGCGAAGTTAGAGTAAGCGTTGTCAGATTAAAACCTGCCATTTGAGCAAATCTGGACTTCCCTAGTTATTCCCCTTGTACGAATCGTGCAGGGAAACGTGATGGGTCTGTCCTTACCCCCAACCCACAGGGGGGTGGGGGTGGGGGTGGGTGTCATTCCTCTAACTACGTTCTTTGTTACTCAGACTTTGAAGTATTCGTTCCTATTACCAGCAAGACATCGCCGCCAGCGTTATGCCCAGTGAAGAAGGGGAAATCATCTGGGTCAGACCTGCATGCACCGCGTCACCCTGCTTGCCTGCAGCCCATGACGTGGCCAGGCACTGTGTGTGCCCAGGGCCTAGGCCTTCATCCCGTGTCCTGGCTGTCCCAGTCCCTGTTTGTCCCCAGACCCCAGTCCCAGTGAGTGTGTGTGTGTGTTTGTGTGTGTGTGTGTATGTGTGTGTATGTGTGTATGTGTGTGTATGTGTGTGTGTGTATGTGTATGTGTGTGTGTGTGTGTCTGTATGTGTGTGTGTGTATGTGTGTGTGTATGTGTGTTTGTATGTGTGTATGTGAGTGTATGTGTGTATATGTGTGTGTGTGTATGCGTGAGTGTGAGTGTGTGCGCATGCGGGCGCGCGTGTGGGTGAGTGTGCATGCTCGCACGCGTGTGCGTGTATGTGTGTGTGCGTGTATGTGTGTGTGCGTGTGTGTGTGTTTGTGTGTGTGCGTGCGTGTGTGTGAGAATGTGTGTATGTGCGAGTGTGTGTGTGTGCGTGTGTGTGTGCGTGTGAGAGTGTGTGTATGTGAGTGAGTGTGTGTGCGTGCGTGTGTGTCTGTGTATATGTGTGTGCGTGTTTACGTGTGTGCGTACGTGCGTGCGTCAGTGCGTACGCATGCGTGCATGTGTATTACTCGCGCGCGCGCGCGTGTGTGTGTGCGTGCGTATGTGTGCGAGGTTGTGCTTGTATTTGTGTGTGCGTGTGAGTGTGTGCGCGCGTAACGCCACCGTGCCTTTACACTAGTGCGTGGTGGGAGATTTGCCACTCGCCACGTGTGCCTGTCCGTGTATCAGTTTTCAGATAACATTAGTCTCCCTTCCTGCCTATTCGTTTGTCTACCTCTCTCCTGCTTCCTAATCACCAGCCGTCTCCTTCCTACTTCCATGGCTGTCTTCCTGCCAGCTCACCGCACTCGTCGTACCATTGCGTCATTCTTGTCTGCCTTCTAGTTTGCGAGTCTGCCCGCCATTTTGCTCGTCTGTCCCTTACCTTGTCACCCGGTGTTGTTTTTTTCGTCTCGGAGTCTTCAGCTCTGTCTCAAAGTATAATTTCCTCCTTCCAATATGTTTTATACAAAGTCATTTGTCATTCCGTCTGTAATCAGTTTATCTAAGTAACTGAGAGAACTTGGAAGGATGATATGTTTTGCAGATGATAAAATTTCGTCTGCGACAGAGCAGTCAGTTACTGCAAGCACACCCGGATCAACGCACTTTTCTCTGAACAGCCTGTACGGAGTGGGCTATCATGGGGCTTATTCGGCTAGGATACAATTTTGTCAGTGACAATGAAAAGCCTCCGCCAAGCACACAAAGAAAAGGCTGGTGTTTCATACTGCAGGAAACTCGCTGAAGCAGGTTAAGGGCTGATTGCTAGAACAAACATGTCAAACTTCGATCAAATTGATGTCTTCGAAAATTTCAAAGACTTTACTATACTGCCCATAGGTTTCAAATCGTGGATTGGCATTATTAAAATTATGAATGCCATTTAATGGGCAACATGTCACCTAAGTTACGACCAAAACACTTCTTCTGGAAAATTTAATCTTCTCGCCTTTAGTTGAAAGCGGACGTACACACATACAGAGCCACGAGTTTACAGCGCTCTGCCATAAAACTTCGACAGTAAATATCAGCATAGCCACATCATATATCTCGCGCAACACAGAGGGTCGAAGAAGTGTGGAAGTGGGAACCATACGAGAGGAGGAGGACGGAGGCGAAAGAGGAGGAAGAATTAGGATAGAAAACTATTGCAGTGGGGGGGGGGGGGGGGGGGGGGCGGGGGGGGGTGGTGGTGGAGGGGGGGAGTGGTATGTGCGTGGTAAAGGAGAGACTATATATACTGTACGAAGCGTCGACCACCGACAATATATATGAGTGGTATCTCATTGAACGAACGCAATCCATTCCGGCGGCCCGGTCGTTCTATGAGGCGTTCGTTCTACGAAACACGATTTCTCATAGACTTTTATGGGGAATCGTTTAATTCGTTCCGAGCTCGGGAGAAAAATGTTAAAAATCGAAGTCGTGGCGGCGTTCGTTCGACGGAACGTTCGTAATACGATGCGTTCATTCTACGGGGTACCACATAGAAAAAGTCATACATCACGCTAGTGACAAGCTTGCTGGAAAGGAAAGCAAACCAAATGATGATGATACAAAATGGATACGAGAAGGATGAGATAGAGAGTACAACATGGAAAAAGAAAAGGAAGAGGAGGAGGAGGAGGAGGAGGGGTAGGAGGAGGAGGAGGAGGAGGAGGAGTAGGAGGAGAGGTAGAGGAGGAGGAGGAGGAGGAGGAGGAGGAAGAGGAGGAGGAGGAAAAGGAGGGAGGAGGAGAATGAAAGAGGAGGAGGAGGAGAAGGAAAGAGGAGAAGGAGAGAGGAGGAGGAGAGGAGGAGGAGGGAGGAGGAGGAGGAGGAGGAGGAAGAGGAGGAGAGGAGGGCGAGGAGGAGGAAGGAGGGGGAGGAGGAGAGGAGAGGAGAAGGAGGAGGAAGAGGAGGAGGAAGAGGAGGAGGAGGACGGAGGAGGGAGGAGGAGGAGGAGGAGGAGGAGAACGAGGAGGACAAGAAGGAAGAGGAGGACGACGAGGAGGAGAAAGGAGGAAGAGGAGGAGGAGAAGGACGAGGAGGGAGGAGACGAGGAGGAGGAGGAGAAGGAAGAGCGATGAGAAGAGGAGAGGAAAGAGGAGGAGGAGGAGGAGGAGGAGGAGGAGGAGGAGGAGGAGAGGAGGAGGAAGGAGGAGAGGGAGAGAGAGGAGGAGGAGGAGAAGGAAGAGGAGGAGGAAGAGGAGGAAGAGGAGGTAGGAGGACGAGGAGGGAGGAGAGAGGAGGAGGAGGAGGAGGAGGAGGAGGAGGAGGAGGAGGAGGAGGAGGAGGAGGAGGAGGAGGAGGAGGAGGAGGAGGAGGAGGAGATGGGAGGAGGAGAGAGGAGGTGGAGGAGAGTGGAGGAGGAGGAGGAGGAGGTGAGGAGGAGGAGTGAGGAGGAGGAGAGAGGAGGAGGAGGAGGACGAGAAGGAGGAGGAGGAG
>JAWQFJ010008720.1:10000-23172 GCA_034096865.1 Theodoxus fluviatilis | reverse complement strand
AAAGCTCTTTGCACATAACCTGTATTCTTCTTGGCAGTAACAGGGGAGATGTAGAAACTAACTACGGGGGATATCCTTTATTTTTTTCTACAGCGACCTTCCAGCTGGGCAAGATGGATGAGGAAGGCACGGAGATGGATGATGATGACATGACACAGTTTACAGAAACCACAGCCCCAGTGCTGACGTCATCCCAGTACAACCGCTACATCCGCTCTCTCATCAAACTGCTCATTGGGGAGACAACTCTGAACGACTGGATCAGGAAAGGTAATAGGTCAGATCAGTCCATCGTAGCTGGTAGAGTACTTGGCAGATGCGACTTTGCTTTATGAGTTGGTGACACATTTTCGTATGCCTGATCTTCCATGTAAAAAAGGAGTTTAAATGTGTATATGGTAGGAATGTGTATGCGCACTACCCACCCCAGACCTCGCCCTCCACTTCCCCATGCAGGAGTAAAACCGGATACCTGTGAGGGTTGAGCCGGAAATGCGTGAAATTGAACTTTACCGCCTTTATCCCTAGCCAGGTTGCATGCTCTACCCGGGAGTTAAGATGCTGTTGTAACGATGACAGGAGTTACCCGATAACCTGGGGTTAAAGCGTGTGTGCTTTGAACACCCTCTAATGGGTGAAAAGGGGCAATATAGAATAGTGCACCTGTACCTCTTTATTCTCTTCAGACTTTGGACCCCGGCAGATAGAGAATGCAGCCATCTTGATGTCCTCATGGCAAAGACCACCAATGCTGATAGACCCCAACAGAGACGGGGCCTCCTGGCTGGAGCATCTCTGTCGATTCATGAACAGTCGCAAACTCATCAGTCTGGACATGAACAACAGGTCGGTTGCATGGTGCATGTGAATCGGGACTTTCCACAAACCCTGATCGGTACTAACGCCATTGGCTGGTTTCTGTACTTGTCCAGACTACTAGGCACTCAGATATAGGTGTAAAGTGCGTCTCTTGATTAAAGTGGAGGGAGGAAGAAGAAACAAAGAAAGAAAGAAAGAAAGAAGAAAGAAAGAAAGAAAGAAAGAAAGAAAGAAAGAAGAAGAAAGAAAGAAAAAGAAACAAATAACGGAAGAAAAGAAAGATATGTAGAAAAGATTTAAAGGAAGAAAAGAATTAAAGGAAGAAAAGAATTAAAGGAATGGAGGAGGAGGAGGGGGAGGGGGAGGAGGGGGGAGGAGGAGGAGGGGGAGGAGGAGGGGGAGGAGGAGGAGGAGGAGTTCAGTGATAATGGGAAATGTACCTGCATGTTGATGTTCCTTTGTAGTGCCATGTGAGTTAAGAATAGTTTGTCCTGGAGATTTGATGAATTTTTTACTTGAGCTTGCATAAATTGCATTACCTCTGCAAAACAGATGTGTGAGCATGCGTGCATGTGTTTGAATGCATGTGCATGCAAGCATGCATGCTTGTGCGTGTTTGCATGTGTACCTGTATGTGTGTGTGTGTGTGTGTGTGTGTGTGTGTGTGTGTGTGTGTGTGTGTGTGTGTGTGTGTGTGTGTGTGTGTGTGGAAAGAGAGAGAGAGAGAGAGAGAGAGAGAGAGAGAGAGAGAGAGCGAGGTAGAGAGAGAGAGAGAGAGCGAGAGAGAGAGAGTGAGAGAGAAAGAGAGAGAGAGAGAGAGAGAGAGAGAGGTAGAGAGAGAGAGGGGCAGGGGTAGAGAGAGAGAGAGCGCGTGAGGTAGAGAGAGAGAGATAGATGCAGAGCACATATGTGGCCTTGCTTCACAGAAGGAGTCGCTTTGTTCCATCAGTCGATTTTGAATGATGTAGCATCTCTGCAGGGCAATGTCATGCTCTTTAAGCCTTTGAAAATCGTTTTTGATTGGTACAATGTGGTGCAAAGTTGCACGGAACTGATTTGTGCATCATTTGGAATCATCATTTTAAAAAGAACTATCTCAGACCAGGCTCAAAATTTGGATATTTTCTGTTATTAAACAAAACACTAATAAAAGCGTACTACTCTCATTAATAAGCATTTGAAATCAGTTTGCAGATGCACGTATACGTCTGTTTACAGAAAAGGGTTATAGATCCGTTTTCCCATAAATATCTCATGAAGTATGATCATGTCCCTCACCCGATAGAATGGGCTGTGGCTCAATTTCACTTGGGTCACACTGCGACTTTTTCCGCAGTGTTTGGTTCACATGTCCAAGTGATAATTTCACAGCACTGTTGTTGTATTTGGCATTTTGTAACATCACGTACTCATAAAAGCAAAGCCCACGTCTGTGTTGACCAAAATGCATTTGCCTCGTCCAAGTTTTGTTAATCGCTTGTATAGACGTGGCAACCTTTTTTGTGCTTGTTGCAACATCTCGTTTTTCCTTGCTGAAAAGCACTTTTTGAATGTCACCCCAAATGCCGTATGCCGCACGTTGAGCGTGATCTTATGTGATGCATTTCCATTTCATTTTCCCCTCGCCCTGGCATTTGGCACGCACTTGATCTAACCTCGACACCACTGACACCCCGCTTGCAAAACAGGTGGTAAGTATGGGACAACGACAGACAAAGCTTTTGTCTTCTGTGTCAGGGGCTGGCCTTCACACCTGAGAGAGGGAGCTTGTAAACGCCACCGTGTCAATTACACGGGTTATCCAGTCCTCGTGGAGCTTGAAATAGAAATGCAGCACTTCTCTACTGTATCAGAAACTTTCTTCCAATACGTCTGCAAAGAGGATATCGAAAGTGCCATTATCTATCGGTATTGGGTGCCCTAGCCTTTGAAAATATGAAACATCGATATAAAACACAACCCCCAAAGTATCATAAACTGTACAGCGTTCCTTTTCAAAGAACTTTGATTGCCCTGCTCATCAGGTTGCAAGGGTTCGGACCCTATATCGAGTATGAAGCAGTGAGGTAGAACAAGGGCTCGGACTCTATATCGAGTATGAAGCAGTGAGGTAGAACAAGGGCTCGGACTCTATATCGAGTATGAAGCAGTGAGGTAGAACAAGGACTCTATATCGAGTATGAAGCAGTGAGGTAGAACAAGGGCTCTATATCGAGTATGAAGCAGTGAGGTAGAACAAGGACTCTATATCGAGTATGAAGCAGTGAGGTAGAACAAGGACTCTATATCGAGTATGAAGCAGGTAGAACAAGGGCTCTATATCGAGTATGAAGCAGTGAGGTAGAACAAGGACTCTATATCGAGTATGAAGCAGTGAGGTAGAACAAGGACTCTATATCGAGTATGAAGCAGGTAGAACAAGGGCTCTATATCGAGTATGTAGCAGTGAGGTAGAACAAGGACTCTATATCGAGTATGAAGCAGTGAGGTAGAACAAGGACTCTATATCGAGTATGAAGCAGGTAGAACAAGGGCTCTATATCGAGTATGAAGCAGTGAGGTAGAACAAGGGCTCTATATCGAATATGAAGCAGTGAGGTAGAACAAGGGCTCTATATCGAGTATGAAGCAGTGAGGTAGAACAAGGGCTCTATATCGAGTATGAAGCAGTGAGGTAGAACAAGGGCTCTATATCGAGTATGAAGCAGTGAGGTGAACAAGGACCTCTATATCGAGTATGAAGCAGGTAGAACAAGGGCTCTATATCGAGTATGAAGGCGTGAGGTAGAACAAGGACTCTGATATCGCGTATGAAGCAGTGAGGTAGAACAAGGGCTCTATATCGAGTATGTAGCGTAGAAACAGGCTCTATATCGAGTATGAAGCAGTGAGTAGAACAAAGGGCTCTATATCGAGTATGAAGCAGTGAGGTAGGAACAATGGACTCTATAATCGAGTATGAATCAGGTGAGGTAGAACAAGGCTCTATATCGCGAGTATGAAGCAGTGAGGTAGAGCAAGGGCTCTATAATCAGCGATTATGAAGCAGTGGAGGGTAGAACAAGGGCTCTATTATCGAGTATGACGCAGTGTAGGTAACAAGGGCTCTATAATCGAGTATGAAGACAGTGCGGTGACACAAGGGCTCTCTAATCGAGTATGATCAGAGATGTAGCACAAGGCTCGGCTCTATATCCGAGTAGAACAGTGAGGGAGGTAGAACATGGCTCCTATATCGAGTATGAGCCAGAGAGGTAGAACAAGGGCTCTATATCGAGTATGAACAGTGGAGGTAGGACAAGGCTCGGACCCTATATCGAGTATGAAGCCGTGAGGTAGAACAAGTGGGCTCGGACCCTATATCGAGTTATGAAGCGTGAGGTAGAACAGGCTCGACACTAATATCGAGTATAAGCAGTGAGTAAACAAGGACCCATATCGAGTATGAAGCCGTGAGTAGAACAAGGACCTCTATATCGAGTATAGAAGCAGTGATTTCTAACAAGGACCTATATCGGTATGAAGCAGTGAGGTAGAGACAGGACTCTATGATCGAGTATGAAGCAGTGAGATAGAACAATGACTCGGACTCTATATCGTTATGAAACAGTGAGTGGGAACAAGGGCTCGGACTCTTTCGAGTTATGAAGCAGTGAGGTACGAACAGGGTCTCCTATATCGAGTATCCAGCAGTGAATTAGAACAAGGGCGTCGTGACCCTGAATACGAGTAATGAAGAGTGCTGTTTAACAAGGGCCGTACTCTATATCGGTATGACAGAGTGAGGTAGAACACAGGGCTTCGACCCTATATCGAGTATGAAGCAGTGGCGGTAGAAACAAGGACCCTATATCGAGTATGAAGCAGTGGAGGTAGAACTAAGGACTCATATATCGTAGTATGAAGCGAGTGAGGTACGGAACACGGGCTTCTATAATCGAGTATAGATTCAGGACAGTGAGTTAGAGACAAGGACCCTATATCGAGTATTGAAAGCAGTGAGGTCGAGCAAGGGCTCTATAATCGAGATATGAAGCGTGAGGTAGAACCAAGGCCCTAAATATCGAGTATGACGCATTGAGGTAGGACAAGGGCTCTATATCGAGTATGAAGCCAGTGCGGTTCGACCAGGGCTCGATAATCGAGCTAGGAAGCAGTGAGAGTAGAACAATGGCACTCTATACAATCGAGTAATGAGAGCAGTGAGGTAGCACAAGGAGCTCCTGAGTATCGAGTATGAAGCAGTGGAGGTAGAAACAAGGACTCTAATTTGAGTATGTAGCAGTGAGTAGAACAAGGACTCATATATCCGAGTATGAAGGCAGTGAGGTAAACAGGGACTCTATATCGAGTATGCCGCAGTGCGTAGAACAAGGGCCCTCTATATCAGTATGAAGCAGTGAGTCGATCAGGGATCTATATCGAGTATGAAGCAGTGAGGTAGAACGGGCTCTATATCAAGTATGCAGCCGTGAGGTCGAAACAAGGGCTCTATAATTCGAGTCTGAAGGCAGTGAGGTATAGACCAAGGACTCCTATATCCGATTAATGAAGCAGTGAGGTAGCGCAGGACTCTATATCGAGTTATTGAAGCGTGGAGGTGAACAAGGGCTCTATATCGGAGTATGAACGCAGTGGAGGTAGAACAAGGCCTTCCTATAATCTGAGTCTGGAAGGCAGTGAGTGTAGAGCAATGGACTTCTATATCGGAGTAGGAAAAGCAGTGGCTTAGAACAAGGGCTCTGCTATCGAGTAATGAAGTCAGTAGAGGTAGAACAAGGACTCTATATCGAGTATGAAGCAGTGAGGTAGAACAAGGGCTCTATATCGAGTATGAAGCAGGGTAGAAAGGTCCCAACAGTGAGGAACAAGGACTCTATATCGAGTATGAAGCAGTGAGGTAGAACAAGGGCTCTATATCGAGTATGAAGCAGTGAGGTAGAACAAGGGCTCTATATCGAGTATGAAGCAGTGAGGTAGAACAAGGGCTCTATATCGAGTATGAAGCAGTGAGGTAGAACAAGGGCTCTATATCGAGTATGAAGCAGTGAGGTAGAACACATTCTGAGTGCTCTTGAGTCTGTCCTGGTAGTTCCCTTCAAGAACATTTTGGAATTTTGGACCAGGGTTTTGTAGTTTTGACTTCTTTGAGCTCATATCGGCAGGGAAGGATATTTAAATGACTGAACTACTTTGTCCTTCACTCTCACCTGATGGAGGAGTTGCACTCCGTGAGCGAAAAACCCAATGGACACAGTGTTACCATAGAGGGTTTTTGATATTTAAAAGAATACTCATCTCCAACTCTGGCTTTCCCAGGAACTTCTATCCAGCATGAGGCTGAAGACTTCTTGCATGTATCACGTGATGTATCACCAGAGCCACGCGAGAAAGATCCGGATCATTACACTTTATTATCCAGGTTTTGTGTGTTCTAATTAAAACATTTCCCTTATATATTAAAGGGTGTCCTACTATTCTTCTGTGAATGTTGTTGCTGCAGGCTTCATAATCCATAATTCCTTCACACTATGAGATAGAGATGAAACACTGCTTAATATGATAGAAGCTTTTTCGCAGAATAGACCAGGTGGGAAAAGTTTCTTACCTGATGTGAAGAGATCAGAGTTTCTTTTTGAGAATTTCTAATCGAGCAAATGCTGCTGTATTTTTAGTAGATAATGGATATATTGTAGTTAGACTTGCCCCTCACTGACTTGAGCATTCAGGTCCCGATGGCAAAGCAAATAGGAAAACGTCGAGAGGTATAACTTTAATGGGACTAGTGGAATATATGAAATCATAGACTGTCATTCTAGTATATATTGCAAGTAAGTATACATGAATGGCATGCCTGCGAAAGAGCGGTGTATAGTGTTCACGCAACCACAAGCTTGGATTGAACGACGCTGGTCCTGTGAAGTGTCCAAAATGCCATCATTGTTTGGTTTTAGCTGTGACTCTAGATTTTGAGATCTAACACAGCTGATCAGTTTGCGATGTCGTTGCACTAGCTGGACACTGACTTGTGAAATAACCGCCGCATTAACCTTGCATTTAGTGGTGAAACAATGAATGAAGTTTGTTTGCTGTGCATATTTAGGATTTATACTCATCATCACTGTGCGTGTGGACGGGAGGTTTGCTCCATCAGCTGATCCATTTTTCTCCCTCTCTCCTTCATGTTGCAGCGTTGACAGTGTTCCCATGGAGTGGAATCAATTGCGCTATTGGTCTGCCTACAGATTCTTTGATTTGCTTCAGTCACGTTCCTCGAAACACGTTTCTGAGTCCTAAATTATATGTCTCAAGGGTGCAGTTTTTAAAGTGAACTAGTTAGTTCTTATTGTTTCAAATTTTGCAATTCTCTCATGGGTTTATCTGTACCGACCTTGACTTTATCTTTGAACTAGATTTGAAGACAGAACACACGACCCCAGACAAAGTTCTCGATCATTTGTGAAAACAAGGTATATTAAAATAGAGAACACTTGAAATGAGAGACAGTACAAACTAAAAAGCGCACATGTTCGAATAAATGGTCTCCGGCAGGCGAAACGGGTTCAAAGATGTACTGACTGAAAGGACCAATTAAAGTGACACAAAAATACTTTTTGGCACAATGCATGTATTGAAGGAAGGATTCTTTTGTGGGCACAAAGAGATACTGTCACTGAAAAACGTGACTATACATGAGGACATGAAGCGCGCACTCTCATGCGCACACTAATGCATACTCACTTACCTACTCGCATGCTCTCGTGCGCGTGCACACACTCATACATAGAAGTACGTATGCACACACCCACACGCGCGCGCACAAACGCACGAGCACACGCGCACCCCCCCCCCCCTCAAAGATGTCTCAGAACACGCCACTCGAACATGACTTCACAGAGTTGTCTCTCTCACGCAGTCATTAATTTTCCAACTGTTGCCATCTGAAAAGCTCTGTTTGTATGTATCAATGAGGAGGCTGTAAAGATGTGGTTGCAGATGATTCTCTTTCATTGGACAAAAGCTCTGGAACATGCTTTCAGAAAGACCACATAGATCAAAGTCATTGAATACTTTTGAAAGAAACTGAAAAACTTTTCTGTTCAAATCCTGAAATGTTTCCGCGCTGTGAGCATGCTTGGCATGAGAATAGGGCGTAGCAAGAACAAACACGTATGCACAAAACTGGCACAGGTACCCAGTCTTCGAACCGGGTGTGATATGGTTAATTATTTGGTATAGCAGTTTCTTGCACGACTAGTTTGTCTAATTCACGCCCTGTTTTCCATCCCAACATCTGACACATTGTGAATCGCTCAAACCAGCTCGCTTGCTGCTCCTTCGTCTCTTGGCTGCGAGGCTTCTACGTCTGACGTGGGACTTACTCAAATCTGACGTGGGACTTACTCAAGTCTGACGTGGGACTTACTCAAGTCTGACGTGGGACAAACTCAAGTCTGACGTGGGAATTACTCAAGTCTGACGTGGGACTTACTCAAGTCTGACGTGGGACTTACTCAAGTCTGACGTGGGACAAACCTCAAGTCTGACGTGGGAATTACTCAAGTCTGACGTGGGACTTACTCAAGTCTGACGTGGGACTTACTCAAGTCTGACGTGGGACTTACTCGAGTCTGACGTGGGACTTACTCAAGTCTGACGTGGGACTAACGTGGGACTTACTCGAGTCTGACGTGGGATTTACTCAAGTCTGACGTGGGACTTACTCGAGTCTGACGTGGGACTTACTCAAGTCTGACGTGGGACTTACTCAAGTCTGACGTGGGACTTACTCGAGTCTGACGTGGGACTTACTCAAGTCTGACGTGGGACTTACTCGAGTCTGACGTGGGACTTACTCAAGTATGACCTCTTGGCTCTTCTTCCTCTCTTGTACTCTCTTCTGGCTCTTCTGATGAGCATCTGGGACGCGTTGCTTAGGCTACCTAGTCGGCAAATACTAGGCCGGTGTCAACATGTGTCAAACGTTTGCCTGCCTTAACACCTGCTTTCGTCATGTTGACACCGGCCTATTCCTCGCAAGATTTGGCAAGGTTCCTAGCGTAAGCAACGCGCCCATTGCAGAGTGCCGACCCAAAGACGTAGGTCTCTTGTAAGGGACGTCACTCTAATTGCCCCGCATGGCAATTCTATGAAAGCAACACAAACCAAGGGACGTCACTGTGGTCGCTCTGCGAATAGTGAAATGACGCTGCTATTGTAATATTATATTTCTATTTTTAAATATTAATAATTAGAGTGTCATGAAACTATCTCTGAGACGTGCTCTTTCCAAATCTGCGCCAGGATTTTTATAATTTTCTATATTAAAAATGTTCCCCGTTCTGAAGCATTTAGGGGACAAACAGACATACTTGTCTCTTTTGCATACACGCACATGTAGATGTCTGCGCCACTGTCTGGATGTTCAGCCTCTCTGTGGGTCTTCACAGGACGGACCCTCAGGTTCTCTTGTCATTGGAGAAAGCGGTGACGCGGGGACGCCCCGTCCTCCTCTACAACTGCGGGGAGCACATCGACAACGTCATCACCCCCCTCATCCACCACCGCAACACTGCGTCAGGGGAGAAGGACGACAGTGAGTCACATTGCAGTCCACTGGGGAGAACAGGGACAGTGTCCCTCTGTCCAGAGATATGATGCATGCATGGATAATTTGACGCTTGAAGGAAATAGGGAGGATGGGGGATTGTTTGAGAGAGAGAGAGAGAGAGAGAGAGATTGCTGACCATCTGACTGACTGACTGACTGACTGACTGACTGACTGACTGACTGACTGACTGACTGACTGACTGACTGACTGACTGACTGACTGACTCTTTATTTATCGAGGGAGGGAGGGAGAGAGAGTAGAGAGAGTAGAGAGAGAGAGAGAGAGAGAGAGAGAGAGAGAGAGAGAGAGAGAGAGAGAGAGAGAGACACAGAGAGAGAGACAGATTGTTGACTAACTGACTGACTGACTGACTGACTCTTTATTTATCAAGGAAGGAAGGAAGGAGGGAGGGAGGGAGGGAGAGACAGACAGAGAGACAGACAGAGAGTCAGAAAGAGAGACAAAGAGAGACAGAGAGACAAACAGAGAGACAGAAAGAGAGACAGAGAGAGAGAGAGAGACAGAGCGACAGAGAGACAAGGAAGAAGCAGCAGCAGAAGAAGAAGAATAAGAGGAGAGAAGAAGAAGAAAGGGGAGGAGGAGGAGGTCTGTTGAACAGAGCTGGAACATAAAACTTGGTTGAAAGTCCTCTGTTCCCCAGTTTAAAGAAGTGATCAGTGGAGAGATTTGAACATACATTTGTAAATACGTGTAAAAAAAGTAAAAGTGGTCTTTGATATTGCAACTTTCACCCAGAGATGCATGTCCATTCCACTTTCCTTTACCCCCTGGTGATCGGGCCAGTCTTGCTATCGATGATGATGATGATGATGATGATGATGTCCACTTATATGGCGCACATATCCATGCTGGCAGCATGCTCAAGGCGCGGGAGATTGGGGGGAAGGGAGAAAAAGTTAACAAAACAGAGACTGGTGCACAGTCTTTCAGTCTTTCAATACCCTCGTAACTCTCTGGTGAGCCAAGCTGCAACGGAACACGCCAAAGTTGTTTTTCGGCAATTTTCCAGCTCAACCCTCACAGGTACCCGTCTCACTCCTGGATGGGGGGAAACAGTGTGAGTAAAGCACCTTGATCAAGGTTGCAACTCTGGGATCCTGGCAGCTTTGAACGGCGCACCCAGCAGCCGCAGACGACTGCATGTGAAGCGCACTGACCACTCGGTCAGAGAGCATCAGGAAGCACTCTGGAACATATACAAAATCTGAAGGACTTTCGGGGGGGGGGGGGGGGGGGGGGGAAAGGGTTATTTCAGTGTTTCCCATTGCGTGTCACTTCCGTGGGACCCATGGTGACGTGGTTTTGCTGTTTACTTCAGGTCCCCGGATGACCCTCTTCTGTGGAAGAAGAATCCTGTGCCACCCTAACTTCCGGTTCTACCTGTCTACTGGACTGGCCAAGCCGACCTTTGACCCTGTCATCTCCTCTTCCACCACTCTGGTCAACTTTGGTGAGTGGTAGAATCGGCTGCATTGGAAACGTGAAAATTTAGAGAGAGAGAGAGAGAGAGAGAGAGAGAGAGAGAGAGAGAGGAGGGGGGTATGAACGGACAGACATACTCACTGTCGGAAGACAGAGGGACCGTTTGAAAGACACACACGCACGCACACGCACACAAACAAACACACACACACACACACACTCACACACACACAAACACACACACACAGACACACACACACAGACACACACAGACCCACACGCACACACACGCGCACACACACACACACACAGTCCTCATATATAGTGTGTATATACATTCATCAGTCGCTTTCCTCTTGCCTAAAAACCCTGCGTGCTGGGGCCCCAGTAAGAATACACCCTCAGTGCCTGCCTGCCTGCCTGCCTGCCTGCGCGAATCATAAGGGGCGAATTACTAGGGAAATCCTGAGTCTTCTTGCCCTCGCTCCAACCAGCTCTAGTTATATTCGTGATCAACAGCCTTGCATAGTCTACATAGGCTGATTCCTTCCACCCGCAGCCTACTGACATCCCTATTGCATGTCTTCCTGGGTGCAGGGGTCAGTCATGACACACTGATAGAGGACCTGCTGACCCGCGCCTTTGCCCGCATTCGCCCTGACCTCTACAAGGAGCGCATGCACGGCCTTCGCAACCTGCAGCTGCTGAGAGACACACTGCTGCAGCTGTCAGAGACGGTCAAGGAGCGAGTCCTCTCCGCTGGCCAGGAAGCCATGCTGTCCTCCTCCAAGAGTCTGCAGTTTGTCACCGATCTGACCACTGCCAAACTCAAGGTAGGAATGGGCCCTCTGCTTGGTCTGCATGAATTGGAGTGATTGGTTGTCCGTCAGAGAGAGAGAGATAGATAGATAGATAGATAGATAGATAGATAGATAGATAGATAGATAGATAGATAGATAGATAGATAGATAGATAGATAGATAGATAGATAGATAGATAGATAGATAGATAGATAGATAGATAGATAGATAGATAGATAGATAGATAGATAGATAGATAGATAGATAGATATAGAGAGAGAGACTTTGATTAATTGATTCATTGACTGACTGACTGATTGACTGATTGACTGATTGATTGATTATTGATTGATTGATTGATTGATTGATTGATTGATTGATTGATTGATTGATTGATGGGTTGGTTGGTTGATTGTCTTTATTTCAGCCGACGACCCAAATAGTTAAACATACAGAGTTGGAAAAAATTGTATGATACATATAAAATTACATTAAAACATTTCTCATACTACACAAGTCATGGACGTTTCAGACACTGTGCACATCCTTCATCCTGCATTTTGCAATACAAGATCTATTCAGAACAGTCTGTATTAAAATAGTATATATACAAACTTTTAAAATATTAATTTCCATGGCACCATGATGTAGAAGGCTAGGTTAGGTAGCAGTTTCTGCGCTTATGCTTGATTGCCCGCCCTGTCCACCGGGATCTCACAACGCAGTTTGTATGCATAAAATACGTACATAGCAACATCTCGAGTTTTTCTTGCCCCATGTCCAATTATCAGCTTTGCTACATCAGCATAACTAGACCCATTTAGATGCTTAAAATATACTTTTCTCTCCATTCTCTATATTTATTGCAGTGGAGTAGGAAATGACATTCATCTTCATATTCTTTGCAGAAGGGACATTGAGAGAGAGAGAGAGAGAGAGAGAGAGAGAGAGAGAGAGAGAGAGAGAGAGAGAGAGAGTTGTCTTGCCTTGCCACACAAGGCCAACTTGTCTTGCCTTTTTACAGATGGTCAACATTTTTCCTGTCTGCCCCACGCAGGGTCTCGCCTCTGTATGTTAAACCAGATGGCCAACGTGTCTTGCCTTGTTACAGACGGCCAACATGTCATGTCTTGCCTTGTTACAGACGGCCAACATGTCTTGCCTTGTTACAGACGGCCAACATGTCTTGCCTTGTTACAGATGGCCAACATGTCTTGCTTTGTTACAGACGGTCAACCTGTATTGCATTGTTACAGACGGCCAACATGTCTTCCCTTGTTACAGATGACCAACATGTTTTGCTTTGTTACAGACGGCCAACATGTCATGCTTTGCCTTGTTACCGACGGCCAACATATCTTGCCTTGTTACAGATGGCCAACCTGTCTTGCTTTGTTACAGATGGCGAACATGGCATGCCTTGTTACAGACGGCCAACCTGTCTTGCTTTGTTACAGACATCCAACATATCTTGCTTTGTTACAGACGGCCAACATGTC
>JAWQFJ010008720.1:0-5000 GCA_034096865.1 Theodoxus fluviatilis | reverse complement strand
CGTGCGTGCGTTTTTTCGTCTTTGCTGCAGTTTCTCCTTATAGTCCTTCTTTAGCTGTAATTGCAGTTTTTCTATAAAAGAAATTAGCTGCTGCCTCTGCTACGTGTCCTGTTTTTAGCTAGTCTCTGCCCTGCTCTGTGTTTATCTCCAGTCTCTGTTTTGTCCTATTTTTGCCGGCGGTCTCTCTGCTCGGTTCTATTTTAGCATAAATCAAAATTTTCTTCCTTTTCCTTTCTTCTATTTTTAGCTGCAGAGTCTTTGAGCTCAACAGCTGCCCGGAAGCTGGTGGCAGGGACGGAGAGCGAGGAGTTACCTCCCTTGGAACTACCGGTGACGGTTGAACTTCCTACCCCTGGTGTGGAATATTCCAGCTTCTCTGTCAACAAAGTCAAGCAGCTGATGGACAACGTGACGTCACTCTTCTACCAGCGAGTCCGACAGTTAGTGTCTGCTTTCTGGTAGTTTTTACATCTTAGCCGTAGGGATGAATGATTGAAACTCAATTAAAGGAATGTGTGCAACTTGATGTTACAATAACAACGATGTAAGTGTATCCCAGTGGGTTGTTGACGATCTGCACCCCCTCCCCCCCCCCCCCCCCCCCCCCCCTCCATCATCCCACCTCCCCCAGTAGCCTATTTTGTTGTTAGGGTCTGCCGTGACTGAGGTACTGGAGTAGGGGGTAGGCTATGACAGTCTAATAACCAGGAGATCTGGCTGATGAAGGGTTGGAGGGTGGGTGGGGGTGGGGTGGGTGGGGGGTACTTTAAGCGGCATTGGCTGTAAGTTATAATCTGACTTTTGCTCTTCCGCAGTCCAGTCAGTCAGTGCTTGGTTGTCATGGAAATACAGAGTGGATGAATGCTAAATAGAGGCAAGGATGGATGAGAAACGTATGTTTCAAAGACCGAAACTGTCGACTCTTCCAGAATCTAGTCAGTCAGTGCTTGGTTGTCATGGAAATACAGAGTGGATGAATGCTAAATAGAGACAAGGATGGATGAGAAACGTATGTTTCAATGACCGAAACTGTCCACTCTTCCAGAATCTAGTCAGTCAGTGCTTGGTTGTCATGGAAATACAGAGTGGATGAATGCTAAATAGAGGCAAGGACGGATGAGAAACGTATGTTTCAATGACCGAAACTGTCGACTCTTCCAGAATCTAGTCAGTCAGTGCTTGGTTTCATTGGAAAGCAGAGAGGATGACTGCTTGGATGGAAGCATGGATGGATGGAAGATGAGTCCTTATGTCATAAATTTGTTACTTTTTCGTTATGCTAAGTCCATGAAGTTGCTTGATTCGTGAACTACGGAAAGATTTGTTGAATGGATATAATTAGAAGCTGTTTTTTCTCCATACATCCATCTGTCCGACCGTCCTTCTATCCATCCATCCATTCATTTGTTCATTATTTTCTTTCAATCTAGGAGTCTGTATGAGGAGGACATCCTTCTGTTCTCCACCTTGCTCTGCCTCAACATCCAGTCAGAGCGAGCCGAGTCCTTCTCCAGTGAAGAGATGTCTCTCCTGCTGCAAGGTGCGTCACAGTTCAGGATCGGATGTTCATCTCACTTTGTGTTCCTTGAGAAAAGTCCCCCCCTCTCTCACTCTCTCTCTCTCTCTCTGTCTCTCTCTGTCTCTCTCTCTCTCTCGCTCTCTGTCTCTCTCTCTGTCTCTCTCTCTCTCTCTCTCTCTGTCTCTCTCTCTCGCTCTCTCTCTCTCTCTCTCTCTCTCCTCTCTGTCTCTCTCTCTCTCTCTCTCTCTCTCTCTCTCTTCTCTCTCTCTCTCTCTCTCGTTTTCTCTCCCCCTCTCTCTCTCCAGCCACGAAGTTAGAGAATGTTTACAGAAGCTAGTGTAGAAGTTTCCGAATAAGGATAACATGCCATCATGCAGTGATTTAGGCAAAGTTTACAGGCCAGCCCGCTATCTCAGATCATCTCACAGTGTTCTTCAGAGGTGACCTCAAATGAAGACCGGTAAAATGAGGGGATGGAACCTTCTGCTCAGCAGCCTGTAGAGTCCAGAACTCTCTCCCAGAGAAGCTGTGTGCCGCTCAATCTGTTTCCTGCTTCTAGAAGAACATGAAGACCTTGTCGTTTCAAAACTGAAATAACTCCTTTTTTTCTTACTCCCACTTCTGTTGGGCGTTGAAGAAAGTTCAACCTGCAGAATTCTGGCGATGTAAAAAGCACAAAAAGACAGTCTTGCGTACATGATGCATGCAGGCATGGGATTATAGGACAAGGGAAGTAGATACTGTATGAAATGCATTAGTGACATTTGACATGTGGCAGCTATTACTTGATACTGCCCTCTTCAACTAGAACCCCATTGCAACAGACCTAAGTAAGACAAAGACCTATTTATAAACTGCAAAGATGGCGAAAATCTGCGTCAACTGTGTGATGGTGCAACACCTAATACCACGTGTTGTCCAGCGAATACGTTTGCAGCCGTTAGAGTGACTGTTATCATCATCACCACCCTCTCGGTTTCTCCTCCTCCTCCTCCTCCTCCTCCTCTTTCGCCTCCTCCTCCTCCTCTTTCGCCTCCTCCTCCTCCTCCTCCTCCTCCTCCTCCTCCTCCTCCTCCTCCTCCTCCTCCTCCTCCTCCTCCTCTTCTCCTCCTCCTCCTCCTCCTCCTCCTCCTCTTTCGCCTCCTCCTCCTCCTCCTTCGCCTCCTCCTCCTCCTCCTTCGCCTCCTCCTCCTTTTCTCCTCTTTCTCCTGCTCGTCCTCCCTCCTCCTCCCTCCTCCTCCCTCCTCCTCTTCCTCCCTCCCTCCTCCTCTTCCTTCCTCCTCCTCTTCCTCCCTCCTCCTCTTTCTCTCTCCTCTTCCTCCTCCCCCTTCCTCTCCTCTTCCTCCTCCCCCTTCCCCTCCTCCTTTCTCCTCTTCCTCCTCCTTTCTCCTTCTTCCTCCTCCATCTACCTCCTCCACTCACCACCACCACCACCACCACCACATCACCTCCTCCTCCTCCTCATCATCGTCATCATCATCGTCTGGTCAGTCTTGCTACCCTTTCTCCAACAGGCAACCCAGGCCTGGGCATGCAGCTGACCCTGGCAGACTTTGACTGCAAAGCTGCAGCGCCGGACTGGGTCCCTAGGGAGAAGTGGGACGACATCCTGGCACTCTCCGTCCTGCCCGGCCCCCTGGACTCCCTCTGTGTGGGCATGGCCGTGCACAGCGAGGAGTGGAGGGAGTGGTACCTCAGTGACCTGCCAGAGAGGGAACCCCTTCCTCAAGGACCCCCCACCCCCTCACAGAGGGAGCGAGAGCTGAAGGAGAAAACCAACAGGATAGGTGAGAGAGAGAGAGAGAGAGAGAGAGAGAGAGAGAGAGAGAGAGAGAGAGAAGAAAGAATGCGAGAGAGATAGAGAGAGAGTGCGAGAGAGAGAGTGCGAGAGAGAGAGAATGAGAGAGAGAGAGAGAGAGAGAGAGAGAGAGAGAGAGAGAGAGAGAATGCAAGAGAGAGAATGCGAGAGAGAGAATGCGAGAGAGAGAGAATGAGAGAGAGAGAGAGAGAGAATGCGAGAGAGAGAGAGAGAATGCGAGAGAGAGAGAGAGAGAATGCGAGAGAGAGAGAATGAGAGAGAGAGAGAGAGAGAGGTTTTAATGAAAAGGCCACTGGAACTAGTGGAAGAGAAGTGTTTCCATAATGTGTAATCCTCATAAAGTAATGCATTTAGAACAAGTTCATTTATTCATTTATCCATTCCTTCATTCATCCATTCCATCATTCATTCACTCTAACCACACTCACTCACTCATTCCGTCGTTCTTCTCCTCGTCCTCTAGATGGGGAGCCGGCCAGCGGCGTGGACCAAGGCATCAGGAGGAACTCCCCAGACCTTGGCGCTCTCTCAGACTTCCACCACCTCCTGATTCTGCGTATGCTGCGTCCAGACCGCCTGCCAACGGCCCTGGCACACTACGTCAACCGCCATCTTCTCTCCAACCTTCCCTTGGATGCTGGCTTTTCCCTGGCAGACACCTTGCTGGACGCTCGTGACATGCTGGGCATCCTCCTACTCCTTCCGCCCAGCACCAAGGACCCGGATGTTCACCCCGTGACCCGCCTGAAGCTGACCCAGCCCGTTCTGGCTGACCTGATGGAGTTGGCCAGGGTGAGAAATCGAAGGACAGACGGACACTTACACACACGCTCACGCGCACACGCGCACACGCGCGCGCGCACACATACGCACATAGACATTTACACCCACGCACATACACAATGGCGCGCACGCGCACAGACACACATACAGGCATATACACATACGCGCGCGAGCGCACGTACACACATACAGGCATATACACATACGCGCGCATGCGCACACACACACACATATACAGGCATATATATACACACGCACACACGCGTGCGCACTCACGCACACACACAGATAGAGAGAACAGGAGGGAGGAATAGACGTTCCACATAGAGTCCATGCGCTACAGAGGAGAAATAAAATTGGGATATCAGGCGGGGACCGAACCTCCAACTTGATGTGTTCTCATCGGTAGATTGCTTAGAGCATGAGTCTTCATGGATCATGCATCTGAAACATCATCCGGCTCCACATCATCACCGTCATCACCATTATCACCATCACCGCCACCATCACTATCATTGTCGTCACCATCACCGCCACCACCACCACCACCACCACCACCACCACCACCACCACCACCACCACCACCACCACCACCACCATTGCCGCCACCATCACCGCCACCACCACCACCACCACCACCATCACCGCCACCATCATCATCATCATCATCACCACCACCACCACCTCCACCACCACCACCATTGTAATTGTCATCACCACCACCACCTCCACCACCACCTCCACCACCACCACCACCTTCACCACCACCTCCACCACCACCACCACCACAACCACCACCATCATCATCATCATCATCACCACCACCACCACCTCCACCACCACCACCATTGTAATTGTCATCACCACCATGACCATCAC
>JAWQFJ010008719.1:15000-20000 GCA_034096865.1 Theodoxus fluviatilis | reverse complement strand
CGTTGTCAGTGGAACTCGTCCTTGGACAGATAAACAGGTGAAGATGAATGGAATGTTGTTGGCCACGTATGGCAATTGCTCACGAAAATCACCAGAGCTGGTAGGCCTACGAGAAAGAGCAAGACGAGTCTAGATTTCCCAAGTCATTCGTCTCTTGTCTTAGGCCTACGAATCGCAGTGGGAGACGCAATGGGTATATTCTCACCCCCAACCTTCGTCCCAACCAATCGAGTTCCCTCGACAGGAACGTGTACTCGTGCAGAAGATGAACGGCCGAACAGTTGTTGTGGTATGGTTGGAATGTAGAGCTCTCCACAATGACTTCACACAGCGCATGCGTGTTGCCCCCCCTATTGTGGCCTGCGTCACAGCTGAGGCAGCCTGAGGGCGTCACGCAGAGAAATGAAGGAAAAACGTGACAAGACGTCAAGCATTTAACAAGACAAATAACTCCAGTTCTATGCTCTTTTTTTCTTCGCAATTTCCGCCTCCGGGGAACTTTATATACGCTGTGAGTGTGCCTGCATGTGTGTGTACCTGCATGTGTGTGTACCTATGTGCGCGCGCGCGTGTGTGTGTGTGCGCGCGCGCATGTGTGTATACCTATGTGCGCGTGTGCAAGCGTGTGTGTGTTTGTATGTGTGTGTGTGTGTGTGTGTGTGTGTGTGTGTGCACGCGCGCGCCTGCACGAGTGTGTTTTAGCCTGTGCATATCTCTGTGTGTGTGCGCGCGCGTACGCGTGTGCATGTGTGTTCGCGCATGTGTGCATGGGTGTGGACGGGCTTACGTTTCCGAAGAATGCATATATTTGCATGTCAATGCAAAGGATGCAGATGGGATGGGAGGGGAATGACCCATGGGAGGGGTATGACCCATGGGAGGGGAATGACCATGGGAGGGGAATGACCCATGGGAGGGGTGTGACCCATGGGAGGGGTATGACCCATGGGAGGGGTATGACCCATGGGAGGGGTATGACCCATGGGAGGGGTATGACCCATGGGAGGGGAAGGACCCATGGGAGGGGTATGACCCATGGGAGGGGTATGACCCATGGGAGGGGTATGACCCATGGGAGGGGTATGACCCATGGGAGGGGTATGACCCATGGGAGGGGAAGGACCCATGGGAGGGGTATGACCCATGGGAGGGGAATGACCATGGGAGGGGAATGACCATGGGAGGGGTATGACCATGGGAGGGGAATGACCATGGGAGGGGTGTGACCCATGGGAGGGGTATGACCCATGGGAGGGGTATGACCCATGGGAGGGGTGTGACCCATGGGAGGGGAAGGACCCATGGGAGGGGTATGACCATGGGAGGGGTATGACCCATGGGAGGGGAATGACCATGGGAGGGGAATGACCATGGGAGGGGTATGACCCATGGGAGGGGAAGGACCCATGGGAGGGGTATGACCCATGGGAGGGGAATGACCATGGGAGGGGTATGACCCATGGGAGGGGAAGGACCCATGGGAGGGGTATGACCCATGGGAGGGGAATGACCCATGGGAGGGGAAGGACCCATGGGAGGGGAAGGACCCATGGGAGGGGTATGACCCATGGGAGGGGTATGACCCAAGGGAGGGGTGTGACCCATGGGAGGGGTGTGACCCAAGGGAGGGGTGTGACCCATGGGAGGGTATGACCCATGGGAGGGGTATGACCCAAGGGAGGGGAAGGACCCATGGGAGGGGTATGACCCATGGGAGGGTATGACCCAAGGGAGGGGAATGACCATGGGAGGGGTATGACCCATGGGAGGGGAAGGACCCATGGGAGGGGTATGACCCATGGGAGGGGAATGACCCATGGGAGGGTAGGACCCATGGGAGGGGTAGGACCCATGGGAGGGGAAGGACCCATGGGAGGGGAAGGACCCATGGGAGGGGTAGGACCCAAGGGAGGGGTAGGACCCATGGGAGGGGTAGGACCCATGGGAGGGGTAGGACCCATGGGAGGGGAAGGACCCATGGGAGGGGTAGGACCCATGGGAGGGGTATGACCCATGGGAGGGGTAGGACCCATGGGAGGGGTATGACCCAAGGGAGGGGTGTGACCCATGGGAGGGTTGACCATGGGAGGGGTGTGACCATGGGAGGGGTATGACCATGGGAGGGTATGACCCATGGGAGGGTATGACCCATGGGAGGGGTATGACCCATGGGAGGGGTGTGACCATGGGAGGTATGACCGGAGGTATGACCATGGAGGGTTGACCAAGGGGGTGTGACCCATGGGAGGGGTGTGACCCATGGAGTGGTATGACCCATGGGAGGGGTTGTGACCCATGGAGGGGTATGACCCATGGTGAGGGGTGGTGACCCATGGGAGGGGTATGACCCATGGGAGGGGTATGACCCATGGGAGGGGTGTGACCCATGGGAGGGGTATGACCCATGGGAGGGGTATGACCCATGGGAGGGGTATGACCATGGGAGGGGTATGACCCATGGGAGGGGTATGACCCATGGGAGGGGTATGACCCATGGGAGGGGTATGACCCATGGGAGGGATATGGCCCATGGGAGGGGTATGACCCATGGGAGGGGTGTGACCCATGGGAGGGGTATGACCCATGGGAGGGGTGTGACCCATGGGAGGGGTGTGACCCATGGGAGGGGTATGACCCATGGGAGGGAGAGGGGAAACCCATCGTATTATAGGATGGACAAAAAAAGTTTCAGTAGTGATGTGTTGCAAGCGTTGCATGTACACTGAGCGAGTTAGTTAATGAAAACGAAGAGTTAACTTCTCAATTCTAGCGCAAGCAGTTCAAAGTAATTTGCGTAACCGATGAATTTCCTCATTTCAATTTTCAATTGCTCACCAAGCTTCGTTCCCAAGGCGCGTGACTATTTCGCGTATTCTCTTTCACACCTCAATACTCACGAGACTGGAGCGTTTCGAAAATTTTCTCTCTTTTTTTAAAATAAATAAATGTCATACTTACTTTTTAGCGTGTTTACCTTTGGAGAAACGTGCCCACAATTTTCCAAAGACCGTTAAGTATTATAATAGCTGCCTCTGCTCACCCGTTCATGTTTTCTTCAGGAAGAATATTCCTAAACAACTAGCGTTCTGTGGCATTTTTCCTCATCAACGTAGCATGCAGTCTCCTTGTGTCAGTCACAGTCTTGCGGGGTCATATTTGTCAACTTGTAGGGTTTTCCCGTAATCTGTAGGGGGAAACTGAGTTCTTTTATCGTGTATGGCGTACAGTCAACGTTTGTGCGGGTAAACGCAAAATTACTTAAATAACAGACAGACCTACATAAGACTTGATGTTTGTTGCCAATCGACTGCTTGTGGCTTAGCAGGCAACGTTTTATGCTAAATGTGAAAGACTTCTGGTTCTTAACATGAATAACTAGATTTTCACATTACATTGTGAACCTTTTCAGTGATTTTTGTTTTTCTCTGTTTGTGCACGAATTCGTCGAAAACAGACACTTGTTGTTTTGATCGGCACTCAATGGATCAAATTTCATATAAGTTTTCATGCCTTTGTTTAAGGGCAACGACAGTTTTTATTTTGGTAAGGGCTTGATCATTCAGGGATTAACAAATATGCATAGTTTTCCTACTTTTCCTGCATCTACACGGTAGACTTAAAACAACGATTTCATTCCTTGCGAAGAAGCGCTATTGGATGCAACTGTGCAGTTAAGAGATATATTTATTCCAGGAGGAGGAGGAGGAGGAGCAGGAGCAGGAGCAGAAGGAGGAGCAGGAGGAGGAGCAGGAGGAGGAGCAGAGAGGAGGAGGGAGGAGGAGGAGGGAGGAGGAGGAGGAGGAGGAGGAGTGAGGAGAGAGGAGGAGGAGGAGGAGGAGAGGGAGGAGGAGGAGAGGGAGGAGGAGGAGGAGAAGGAGAGATGGTGAGAGAAGAGAGGAGGAGGAGGAGGAGGAGGAGGACGAGGACGAGGAGGACGAGGAGGAGGAGGACGAGGAGAAGGAGGAGGAGAGAGGGTGAGAGAAGAGAGGAGGAGGAGGTGGAAGAGGAGGAGGAGGAGAAGACGGGGCAGGGGGGGGGGGGGGAAGAGACCGGGGGGAGTTGACGGGGGAGAAGGAGGAGACGGGGGAGGAGGAGGTGGAGGAGGAGTGGAGGAGGAGGAGGAGGAGAGGATGAGAGGAGGAGGAGGAGAGAGGAGAGAGGAGGAGAGGAGAGAGGAGAGAGAGAGGGAGAGAGGAGAGAGGAGGAGAGGAGGAGAGAGGAGAGAGGAGGAGAGGAGAGAGGAGGAGAGGAGAAGGAGGAGGAGGAGGAGAGGAGAGAGGAGGAGGAGAGGAGAGAGAGGAGGAGAGGAGAGAGGAGAGGAGAGAGGAGGAGAGGAGAAGAGAGAGAGAGGAGGAGAGGAGAGGAGGAGAGAGAGGAGGAGAGAGGACGAGAGAGGAGAGGAGGAGGAGGAGAGAGGAGGAGAGGAGAGAGGAGGAGACAGGAAAATGAGAGAGGAGTAGGAGAGAGAAGGAGAGAGGAGGAGGAGAGAAGGAGGAGAGAGGAGGGAGGAGAGAAGGAGAGAAGAGAGGAGGAGATAAGAGGAGGAGAGAGGAAGAGAGAGGAGAGAGGAAGAGAGAGGAGGAGAGAGGAGGAGAGAGAGAGAGGGAGGAGAGAGAGGAGAGGAGGAGAGGAGAGAGGAGGAGAGGAGGAGGAGAGGAGGAGAGAGGAGGAGGGAGGAGGAGGAGAGGAGGAGAGAGGAGAGAGGAGGAGAGGAGAGAGGAGAGAGAGAGGAGAGGAGGAGGAGAGGAAGGAGGAGAGAGGAGAGGAGGAGGAGGAGAGAGGAGGAGGAGGAGAGGAGAGGAGAGGAGGAGAGAGAGGAGGAGAGGATGGAGGAGAAGAGGGAGGAGGAGGAGGGAGGAGGAGGAGAGAGGAGGAGGAGAGAGAGGAGGAGGAGGAGGAGAGGAGGAGAGAGGAGGAGGAGGAGGAGGAGGAGGAGAAGAGAGGACAAGGAGAAGGGAGGAGGAGGAGAGGGAGGAGGAGGAGAGGAAGGAGCAGGATGG
>JAWQFJ010008719.1:2500-10000 GCA_034096865.1 Theodoxus fluviatilis | reverse complement strand
ATCATTCAACTTTAACTTGTTTGTAGACATCCAGGCTTTAATATCAGAAGAGCACTTTTCAAGAGTATGCACCAGTTCTTGGCTTTCTGTGGGCGTGCATGCTTGTTCAAGTTGTGTGTCGTCTGCAAAAAGATAATGGTTGACTGTATGTTGCTGGATGACAGTGGACAGAAGAGTAGTGTACAGTACAAAGAGAACAGGCCCCCGCACCGAGCCCTGCGGGACACCGTAAAGCAGAGGAGACGGAGGAGAAGATAGGTTGTTGACAGACACATACTGAGTACGGTCCTGGAGGTAGGACTGGAACCATTGAGTTTTAGTAGAAAATGTTTAGGACCGTTCCCATTGTCCTATAGTGGAATCCAATCAGTATACTCTGGTCCAAGGAGTGCATTTTGAAGAATCAGACATTTTCTTAACAGCTTTACTTTTTTACAGAAATATTTTAGAAAACACTATAAGGCATAACGGATTTGCTGTGAGATGGAAGCAAAATGATAAGCAACTGCGAAAGTAAAGACACATAGACGAATGCTCACGTGCGGGAGAATCATTAAGTCACGTTGGAAACATAACCACAAGCCCGACAGAAGTAAACAAACATAAGTAAAGATCACTTTGCCTGCACAGCATGAACTAATCTACCAAACCAGCATCACCTACATCGTCAGGCGAGGTAAATTTCAAAAGCATGGAAAAACAATTACAGAAAAGGATTACTAAAGTTTTGGCTAAAACGTGTGGTATTTTGCGTCCTCCCATTCAGCACAACCGAGTCTCCAAGTAGATAAGTAGAATATGCTCTCTCTCTCTCTCTCTCTCTCTCTCTCTCTCTCTCTCTCTCTCTCTCTCTCTCGCTCTCTCTCTCTCTCTCTCTCTTTCTCTCTGTCTGTCTCTCTTACTCTCTGTCTCTCTTACTCTCTGTCTCCCTTTTTGTGTCTGTCTGTCTGACTGTCTGTCTGTCTGTCTGACTGTCTGTCTTTCTCTCTGTCTCTCTCTCTCCCTTTCTCTGTCTCCCTTTCTGTGTCTCTCTCTCACTCTGTCTCTCTGTCTGTCTATCTGTCTGTCTCTCTCTCTCTCTTTCTCCTATTTTTCAACCTACCTGTTGTGGCACCAAACAAAATCGTTTATGGGGAAACTGGAAGGTATCCACTTCGTATAAATGGAATAATCCGCTCTATTAGATACTGGTTAAAAGTACTGAGGATGAAAAATGTACGTTGCCCGAACATGGTGTACAGAATGATGTTGATTCTAACAATCAAGGAAGTTGGGCATGTAAGATCAAAGATTTACTGTACAAATATTATTTTGGACAAGTGTGAGAAAACCAGAATGTAACAAATGAGCGTGCTTTCATTAGAGAACTATAAAGACGTATGATTTTAGACTTTAAAGCGGAGTTGACCATGGTCTTGGAAAATAGTGATAGATACACATTTTTTAGTATAATCAAACCTATTTGGATGAAGAAAAGTATTTGTTTGCTCCATTCTAGTTCACTAGAGACTTCGCCTACCGGCGAAAGTGTCTCTAGCCCAGTTGACATCACGTGATGGAAGGGTTTCGTCCGAAATATGCAAATGGAGGTCATACGAGAGGCTTGTGGGATAGCCGATCTGCTCCCTGACATACGCCGTTCAAGTAGTTCTGAGACTATTTCGCACAAAACTCTTAATTTATTCTTGTTGATGCAATAAACAAGCGTTTATTCGAAAGAATAAAATGGTTGTGTTGAAATGGAAACAAGTTTTGACATCTGAATGATTTCTGTAAAAAATGGAGAAAAAATAGTATCAGAACGAACTATTTTTGGTGCAATGCTGTAATCCGAAGGGTCAATTCTATTACGCATTCATTGCGAACTGTGCCAGAGTCAATACTGACTCGGGTTCACAGAAAGTGTTTGCTCTAGACAAAAAGTCCATTAGAGACGTTTTCATCAGCTTCCGGGCAGGATTTAGTGAACTGTACATCCATAAACTTAGATATTACAACGAAGGTTCGGATAAAGTATATGCCCTGCTTGCAGAGAAGAAGTTGAATGTGAAGTGCACTTTCTCCTTGCTTATCCAGTGTATGAAGACTTGAGACGAAGATATGCCTCAATGCTCAGTAACACGTATACAAGAGAAGAACTGGGAACCTTATTGTCCACACAGGACTTCATTACAATACGTTAATTGGCTATGTAAATATGCTATGCATATAAGCGAAGACAAAATGCTGTAAAGATTGCTGCTGCAGGTGATTCAATTTTTTAAGTTGTGATAGGCCCGTGGCCTAACAAATAAACCATTCGTTCGTTCTCTCTCTCTCTCTCTCTCTCTCTCTCTGTCCGTCTGACTCTTTCTCTGTCTCTCTCTCTCTCTCTCTGTCCGTCTGACTCTCTCTTTCTATTTCTCTGTCTCTGTCTCTCTCTTTCTCTTTCTCTGTCTCTGTCTCTCTCTGTCTCTCTCTGTCTCTCTCTCTGTCTCTCTTTCTATGTGTCTCTGTCTCTCTCTCTGTCTCTATCTCTCTTTCTCTCTCTCTCTCTCTCTCTCTCTCTCTCTCTCTGTGTGTGTGTGTGTGTGTGTGTTGGTTTTCAGAATGACTATACCACCTTGAAATACCTTTTTTTTAATTTAAAAAACAGTAATCCCAACTTACCTGAAAGTTGCTCCTCTGTAAATTGTTGGCTCTGGATAAATGAAATTAACAGAGAATATCAGTTTCTCAATTAATCACAACACAGAATGGAATGTCTACATCAAATTATGATTACAAATCAAAGTTTTGTTGTAAGGATGTGCTTGACCTAAATGGATGCATCGATTGATTATAATGTTTTGCATATTAAATATAATTTGTGAGTACACGATTTTCAACGTTCACTTCACGATAAAAATAATCTTAATTTCATCTGTCGAAAGTATGCCCTGACTCTTATACTGTAAATATCTTTACACTAATTACATTTATTTGAATTAAGCCGTTTCTTTAGTCAGCCTTCTTTTGAAAAAACACAGGCAGTGAAAGTGTTAATAAATTACACAAATTTACAGCAATAAAACATTTCAGTTGGATTCAGATGCTGGAAAATTTTTGTTACAGAGGCCGTTTTCTACCTCAGTGTTGAAACACTTTCCAGAAAAGTCTATATTGTTCAAATGAAGTAATAGCTCTGCACACCAACATTGGAATGAAAACGAGCTCTGGTTTGTAAATATAAAGTGTGTGTGCGCGTGCGCGCACGAGCACGCGCGTGTGTTTGCGTATGAGTGTGCGTGTGTGTGTGCGTGCGTGAGTGAGAGAAAGTGACAGAGAGAGAGAGAGAGAGAGAGAGATAGTGAGAGGGTGAGATAGTGAGATAGTGAGAGAGAGAGAGAGATAGTGAGATATATATATATAGTGAGAGAGAGAGAGAGATGTGATTACATGTGGTTGTATGAATGAAGATAAGGGAATATAGACAACAAGTAAAGAGGAGGAGAAGTGAAATACTGGTGATGGGGGAGGGAGAGGGTAGGAGGGGAACAGGACAGGGAGGGAGGGGGGGAGTAGGAGGGGGACAGGACAGGGGGGGGGGAGGAGTAGGAGGGGGACAGGACAGGGGGGGGGGGGAGTAGGAGGGGGACAGGACAGGGGGGGGGGGAGTAGGAGGGGAACAGGACAGGGGGGAGGGGGGAGTAGGAGGGGGACAGGACAGGGGTGGGGGGGAGTAGGAGGGGGACAGGACAGGGGGGGGGGAGTAGGAGGGGGACAGGACGGGGGGAAGGGGGGGGCGGGGTAAGGGAGGCGCGAACGAGGAATGGGACGGAGTGAGTAATGATTGGGTGAGAGGAACATATGCACCAGTGCACGTGTACGTGTTTATCATTAGTAGGCCGCTGTAGCAGTAAATGCATGAGTGTTGGCGTGTTTGCTATTTATAGCCTGAGGGATAGACAGGAAATATTTCCCAGCCTTCAAATTTGCTGAACAAAGTGCGACTTTCATTAAAATTTTGCACGAATCAACAACTGCCAAAACATATCACGTACAGCATTTGCTCTGCATGTTCTGTGTGTATAAATAAACTGTTCAAACATAAGACTTGCACTTTATTTAGCTTGAAAAAATCTAGATCTAGAATGGTTGAAAATCCTGCAAGACAAGTTTTCTGTCAAGGGAAGTGTTTTCCACAAAGATAAACTTTTCGTCTCCCTTAAGCTTATTAGTGGAAAGCCGACGAGGACATGGAAACATAAAACGTTTTATGAGATAAGCTGAGGAAAGCAGTTCCTTGTTCAGTCCAAGTACCAGTGTCCTACTCTGTGGTGAGTGGATGGATGGATGGATGGATGGATGCTGGATGGATGCTGGATGGATGCTGGATGGATGGATAGATAGATGAAGGATGAATGGATGGGTGATGGATGAATAGATGATGGATGGATGGATGGATGGATGGATGGATGGATGGATGGATGGATGGATGCTGGATGGATGGATAGATAGATGGATGGATGAATGGATGGGTGATGGATGGATAGATGATGGGTGGATGGATGGATGAATAGATGATGGATGGATGGATGGATGCTGGATGGATGGATAGATAGATGAATGGATGGGTGATGGATGGATAGATGATGGATGGATGGATGGATGGATGGATGCTGGATGGATGGATAGATAGATGGATGGATGAATGGATGGGTGATGGATGGATAGATGATGGATGGATGGATGGATGGATGCTGGATGGATGGATAGATAGATGGATGGATGAATGGATGGGTGATGGATGGATAGATGATGGGTGGATGGATGGATGGATGGATGCTGGATGGATGGATGGATGGATGGATGGATGGATGGATGGATGGATGGATAGATGGATGGATGGATGGATGGATGGAGTTCCACGGCCTATCAGCCTGTGTGGGTCATGTCATGATTGCCCTCATTGTTCGCCTCTAACAAATCGCCTGGGGAGACGTGGTGTGTCATTCCTCACTCCCAACGTGGTGGGTCATCCCTCACTCCCAACGTGGTGGGTCATCCCTTACTCCCAACGTGGTGGGTCATTCCTCACTCCCAACGTGGTGGGTCATCCCTCACTCCCAACGTGGTGGGTCATCCCTCACTCCCAACGTGGTGGGTCATCCCTCACTCCCAACGTGGTGGGTCATCCCTCACTCCCAACGTGGTGGGTCATCCCTCACTCCCAACGTGGTGGGTCATTCCTCACCCCCAACGTGGGGGGTCATTCCTCACTCCCAACGTGGTGGGTCATTCCTCACCCCCAACGTGATGGGTCACTCCTCACTCCCAACGTGGTGGGCCATCCCTCACCCCCAACGTGGTGGATCATTCCTCACCCCCAACGTGGTGGGCCATTCCTCACCCCCAACGTGGTGGGTCACTCCTCACCCCCAACGTGGTGGATCATTCCTCACCCCCAACGTGGTGGGCCATTCCTCACCCCCAACGTGGTGGGTCATTCCTCACCCCCAACGTGATGGGTCATCCCTCACCCCCAACGTGGTGGGTCACTCCTCACCCCCAACGTGGTGGGTCACTCCTCACCCCCAACGTGGTGGGTCATTACTCACTCCCAACGTGGTGGGTCATTCCTCACCCCCAACGTGGTGGGCCATCCCTCACCTCCAACGTGGTGGGTCATTCCTCACCCCCAACGTGGTGGGTCATTCCTCACCCCCAACGTGGTGGGTCACTCCTCACCCCCAACGTGGTGGGTCATTACTCACTCCCAACGTGGTGGGTCATTACTCACCCCCAACGTGGTGGGTCATTCCTCACCCACCAACGTGGTGGGTCATTCCTCACCCCCAACGTGGTGAGTCATCCCTCACCCCCAACGTGGTGGGTCATTCCTCACCCCCAACGTGGTGGGCCACTCCTCACCCCCAACGTGATGAGTCATCCCTCACCCCCAACGTGGTGGGTCACTCCTCACTCCCAACGTGGTGGGTCATTCCTCGCCCCCAACGTGGTGCGTCACTCCTCACTCCCAACGTGGTGGGTCATTCCTCGCCCCCAACGTGGTGGGTCACTCCTCGCCCCCAACGTGGTGGGTCACTCCTCGCCCCCAACGTGGTGGGTCATCCCTCACCCCCAACGTGGTGGGTCATTCCTCACCCCCAACGTGGTGGGTCATTCCTCGCCCCCAACGTGGTGGGTCATCCCTCACTCCCAACGTGGTGGGTCACTCCTCACCCCCAACGTGGTGGGTCACTCCTCACCCCCAACGTGGTGGGTCATTCCTCGCCCCCAACGTGGTGGGTCACTCCTCGCCCCCAACGTGGTGGGTCACTCCTCACTCCCAACGTGGTGGGTCATTCCTCACCCCCAACGTGGTGGGTCATTACTCACTCCCAACGTGGTGGGTCACTCCTCGCCCCCAACGTGGTGGGTCACTCCTCACCCCCAACGTGGGGGGTCATCCCTCACTCCCAACGTGGTGGGTCATCCCTCACTCCCAACGTGGTGGGTCATCCCTCACCCCCAACGTGGTGGGTCATTCCTCACCCCCAACGTGGTGGGTCATCCCTCACCCCCAACGTGGTGGGTCATTCCTCACCCCCAACGTGGTGGGTCATTCCTCACCCCCAACGTGGTGGGTCATCCCTCACTCCCAACGTGGTGGGTCATTCCTCACCCCCAACGTGGTGGGTCACTCCTCACCCCCAACGTGGTGGGTCATTCCTCGCCCCCAACGTGGTGGGTCACTCCTCGCCCCCAACGTGGTGGGTCACTCCTCACTCCCAACGTGGTGGGTCATTCCTCACCCCCAACGTGGTGGGTCATTACTCACTCCCAACGTGGTGGGTCACTCCTCGCCCCCAACGTGGTGGGTCACTCCTCACCCCCAACGTGGGGGGTCATCCCTCACTCCCAACGTGGTGGGTCATCCCTCACTCCCAACGTGGTGGGTCATCCCTCACCCCCAACGTGGTGGGTCATTCCTCACCCCCAACGTGGTGGGTCATCCCTCGCCTCCAACGTGGGGGGTCATTCCTCACTCCCAACGTGGTGGGTCATCCCTCACCCCCAACGTGGTGGGTCATCCCTCACCCCCAACGTGATGGGTCATTCCTCACTCCCAACGTGGTGGGCCATCCCTCACCCCCAACGTGGTGGGTCATTCCTGACTCCCAACGTGGTGGAACATCCCTCACCCCCAACGTGATGGGTCATTACTCACCCCCAACGTGATGGGTCATTACTCACCCCCAACGTGATGGGTCATTACTCAGCCCCAACGTGGTGGGTCATCCCTCACCCCCAACGTGATGGGTCATTCCTCAGCCCCAACGTGGGGGGTCATTCCTCACCCCCAACGTGGTGGGTCATCCCTCACCCCCAACGTGATGGGTCATCCCTCACCCCCAACGTGGTGGGTCACTCCTCACCCCCAACGTGGTGGGTCATTCCTCACCCCCAACGTGGTGGGTCATTCCTCACTCCCAACGTGGTGGGTCATTCCTCACCCCCAACGTGATGGGTCATCCC
>JAWQFJ010008718.1:10000-13726 GCA_034096865.1 Theodoxus fluviatilis | reverse complement strand
CTTCTTCTTCCTCTTCCTTCCTTCTCTTCTTCCTTCTCTTCTTCTTCTCCTTCTTCTCTCTTCTTCTTCTCTGCTTCTTTCCTCTCTTCTCTTCTTCTCCCCTCATCTCCTTCTTTCTTTCTCCTCGTCTTCTTCTCTTCTTCTTCCTTCTTCTTTTCCTTCCTTCTCTTCCTTTTCTTCTTCTTTTCTTCTTCTTTCTTCTTCTTTCCTTCTTTTCTTCTTCCTTCCTCTTCTTCCTTTCTTCTTTCTCCTTCTTCTTCTTTCTTTTCTTCTTCTTCTTTTCTCTTCTTTCTTTCTTTTCTTCTTCTTCTTCCTTTTTTCTTCTTCTTCTTCATTTTTCCTTCTTCTTCTTCCTTCTTCTTCTTCCTCTTCTTCTTCTTCCTTCCTTCTTCTTCTCTTCTTCTTTCTTCTTCCTTTTTCTTTCTTCTTCCTTTCTTCTTCTTTCTTCTTCCTTTCTTCTTCCTTTCTTCTTCTTTCTTCTTCTTTTCTTCTTCGTTTCTTCTTCTTTTCATCTTCTTTTCTTCTTCCTTTCTTCTTCTTTCTTCTTCTTTCTTCTTCTTTCTTCTTCTTTTTATTCTTCTTTCTTCTTCTTCTTTCTTCTTCTTCTTTCTTCTTTCTTTCTTCTTCTTCTTCTTTCTTCTTCTTTCTTCTTCTTCTTCTTTTTCTTCTTCTTCTTCTTCTTCTTCTTCCTTCTTTCTTCTTCTTCTTTCTTCTCTTCTTCTTCTTCTTCTTTCTTCTTTCTTCTTCTTCTTTATTCTTGCGTTCCTTTTCTTTCTTCTTCTTCTTCCCTTCTTCTCTTCTTCTTTCTTCTTTTCTTCTCTCTTCTTCTTTCTCTTTCTTTCTTCTTCTTTCTTCTCTTCTTCTTCCTTCTTCTTCTCTTTCTCTTCTTCTTTTCTTCTTTCTCTTCTTCTTTCTTCTTCTTCTTCTTCTCTTCTTCTTTCTTCTTTTCTTTCTCTTCTTTCTTCTTCTCTTTCTTCTTCTTTCTTCTTCTTCTTTCTTCTTCTCTCTTTCTTATTTCTTTCTTCTTCTTCGTTCTTTCTTCTCTTCCTTCTTTTCTTCTTCTTCTCTTCTTCTTCTTCTTCTTCTTTCTTTTTTCTTTCTTTCTTCTCTTTCTTCTTCTTCTCTTCTTCTTTCTTCTTCTTCTCTTCCTTCTTCTCTTCTTCTTCTTCTTTTTTCTTCTTCTTCTTTCTTCTTCTTCTTTCTTCTTCTTTCTTCTTCTTCTTTCTTCTTCTTCTTTCTTCTTCTTCTTCCTTCTTCTTTCTTCTTTCTTCTTCTTTCTTCTTCTTTCTTCTTCTTTCTTCTTCTTTTCTTTTCTTTCTTCTTCTTCTTTCTTTCTTCTTTCTTCTTCTTTCTCCTCTCTTCCTTCTTCTTCTTCTTCTTTCTTCCTTCTTCTTCTTTCTTTCTCTTCTTCTCTCTTTCCTTCTTTCTTCCTCTTCTCTCTTCTTTTCTTTCTTCTTCTCTTCTTCTTTCCTTCTTCTTCTCCCTTCTTCTTCTTCTTCCTTCTTCTCTTCTTTTCTTTTTCTTTCTTCTTTCTCTTCTTTCTTCTTCTCTTTCTTTCTTCTTCTTTCTTTCTTCCTTCTTCTTTCTTCTTTCTTCTTTCTTCTTTCTTCTTCTTTTTTCTTCTTTCTTTTTCCTTCTTCCCTCCTTCCTTCTTCCCTCCTTCCTTCTTCCCTCCTTCCTCCTTCCCCTCCTTCCTCCTTCCCCTCCTTCCTTCTTCCCCTTCTTCCTTCTTCCCCTTCTTCCTTCTTCCCCTTCTTCCTTCTTCCCCTTCTTCCTTCTTCCCCTTCTTCCTTCTTCCCCTTCTTCCTTCTTCCCCTTCTTCCTTCTTCCCCTTCCTCCTCCTTCCTCCCTTCCTCCTTCTTCCTTCCTCCCTTCCTCCTTCTTCCTTCCTCCCTTCCTCCTTCTTCCTTCCTCCCTTCCTCCTTCTTCCTTCCTCCCTTCCTCCTTCCTCCCTTCCTCCTTCCTCCTCCTCCTTCCTCCCTTCCTCCCTTCCTCCTTCTTCCTTCCTCCCTTCCTCCTTCCTCCTTCCTCCCTTCCTCCCTTCCTCCCTTCCTCCCTTCCTCCTTCCTCCCTTCCTCCTTCCTCCTTCCTCCTTCCTCCTTCCTCCTTCCTCCCTCCTCCTCCTCCCTCCTCCCTCCACCCTCCTCTTTCCTCCATCCTCCCTCCTCCCTCCTCCCTCCTCCTTCTTCCTCCTCCTTCTTATTCTTCTTCTTCTTCTTCTTCTTCTTCTTCTTCTTCTTCTTCTTCTTCTTCTTCTTCTTCTTCTTCTTCTTCTTCTTCTGTATCCTAATCCTCATTCCCGTCTTCGTCCTCGTCTTCTTCCTCCTCGTCGTCGTCGTTGTCCTCGTCGTCGTCGTCGTCGTCGTCGTCCTCCTCCTCCTCCTCCTCCTCCTCTCCTCCTCCTCCTCCTCCTCCTCCTCCTCCTCCTCCTCCTCCTCCTCCCTCCTCCTCCTCCCCCCCCTCCTCCTCCTCCTCCTCCTCCTCCTCCTCCTCCTCCTCCTCCTCCTCCTCCTCCTCCTCCTCCTCCTCCTCCCCCTCCTCCTCCTCCTCCTCCTCCCCCTCTCCTCCTCCTCTTCTCATTGTCTTAGTCGCCAGTTAGCACACATAAAGTTACGTACGGAATGAAACTCAGCTGTACAAAAAGCAATTCCAGACTGATACGTAATATATATGCGCTTCCTGCTTCTTTGCTCCGCTGACCTGCCTCGTTCCGAGCAACTCTGTGGTGCTGCAGGTGGCATCTTGGGTTCTGCACCTGGAATTGCACACCCACGTATCGAGGCTTTGACAGTTTCTATGGTTACTACAACTGGAACTGCACACCCACGTATCGAGGCTTTGACAGTTTCTATGGTTACTACAACTGGAACTGCACACCCACGTATCGAGGCTTTGACAGTTTCTATGGTTACTACAACTGGAACTGCACACCCACGTATCGAGGCTTTGACAGTTGCTATGGTTACTGCACCTGGAATTGCACACCCACGTATCGAGGCTTTGACAGTTGCTATGGTTACTACAACTGGAATTGCACACCCACGTATCGAGGCTTTGACAGTTTCTATGGTTACTACAACGCCCAAGAGGATTACTACACGTACCAAACAGGTAAAGTCACTGTTGCTTTTTGTATGGGTCACATTGATTAATCCACTTGTCACCTTTGTCCGGTTTCTGAATGTATGATTATGATAATAAATTGACGCAACACTATCATAACCAACAACTTCCAAAGCAAACTTTAAAATGCAAGACAGTACAAAACAATAAATACAACGCAACACAAAATAACGCGAGAAAACAAAACAATACAATACATCACAATACGATACACACAATAAAATAAATATATCATAGAGGATAATGGAATCCTTTGTGATAGAAAATGTACAAGCTGATGACACACAACAAACACAAAAAGGCTCACTGTATGGAAAACAAACACTAGATGCAAGCTTGCGCAATCATATAAACAATTATCCGTGCGCTTTTGAATGGCCAGAGTTATTGGTACAGATGAATTTTGAAACCGTGTTGCTCTCATATTCGCCAGAAAGATAAAAGTCATGAAGGACATGTAACGGGAAGAAATGATAACGCCATGTGATGACGTCTGTTCAGGGCACGGTCATAGTAAATTCTAGATCAGCGCTGTCCACGGCGATAACTCAAGAGGGCAGGCGCGCGTTTAAGATGGAGACGTGGAGTTAGGCGATTCAAATT
>JAWQFJ010008718.1:0-2500 GCA_034096865.1 Theodoxus fluviatilis | reverse complement strand
CGAGCGAATGGGTGAGTGAGCGAGCGAGTGAGTGGGTAAGTCAATGAGAGAGTGAGTGAGTGGGTGAGTGAATGAGAGAGTGAGTGAGTGAGTGAGAGAGTGAGTGGGTGAGTGAATGAGAGAGTGAATGAGTTGGTGAGTGAATGAGAGAGTGAGTGAGTGGGTGAGTGAGAAAGTGAGTGAGTGGAAAGAGTGAGTGAAAGAGCGAGCGAATGGGTGAGTGAGAGAATGAACGAATGGGTGAGTGAGAGAACGAACGAATGGGTGAGTGAGTGAGCGAGTGAGTGGGTGAGTGAATGAGAGAGTGAGTGAGTGGGTGAGTGAATGAGAGAGTGAGAGAGTGGGTGAGTGCGGGAGAGAGCGAACGAATGAGTGAGTGAGTGAACGAGTGAGTGGGTGAGTGAGGGAGAAAGCGAGTGGATGGGTGAGTGAGTGAGAGAGCGAGTAAATGAGCAAAGGGATCGGTGCGAGAGAGCACGCACGCCTGTGTGAGTGTAGGCGCATGCGCGCCCGAGCGTGTATGTATTAGCGAATCTGTATGTGTAGGCGTAATTTTGCATCGTGTGTGTTTGCGCGTGTGCATGCGTGTGTGCATATTCCATTGCCTTAGCCCTCATCATATATACGTTCCTGTTTATGTGCACTTAATTTTGTTTGTGGAGAATACACACACACACACACACACACACACACACACACACACACACACACACACACACACACACATATGTATATACATGTATATATTCTGCTCAACATTTGCTAAGGATAGTAACTTTGGAGTGACGTGTAATCAGACACAAAAGTTTATAATCGTGGAAAATTATTAATTTATAATTAGTACTCACTGATAATTCTGTTCAAATTGTCAATTGTAGGAGTAACGCGGGTTCCCCCTCGGGGACATTCCAATTTTACAGTTTTCTCGGCTGGGGGAGAAAAAGCCGAACTTTTATTCACACTTGCATTTCGACTTTATTCTGTCGTTTGATGAAATAGTGTGTTGAGAGATGAGTCAAGCAAGCCGAAGGCAACACCAGACACCAGAACAACTTGGGTTTTGCACCCAGACTCATGTTGCGACTGCCGTCGCGTCTCTCAAAGCCATGTCAGCAGAGCATGGCAGAGGCACCAGACGCTTGGAACAGCAGTCAGAAGACACGGTGGAGGCAGCAACGCGCCAGAACACCGAGGGAGGACTGGTGTCGGGCCATCGAGGCACGCCGTAATGGGTTCCGGAAGGCAACTAGGTTGCGTTCTGACCTCGTGCTGGCCACTTGAACTCCGTTTGCACTCAGACAGCACGCAGACGGCTTCACGAGGCAGCGCTCCAAGACAGGAGACCTCTCGCTACCGTGCCTGTCCACTATGGCCAGTGACAACCATTCCAAGATGCCTGCGTGAGGTATGTCGACTGCTACGGGGGAGGGTCAGTGATGGTCTGGGGAGACATCGGCATGCAAGACAAGCTGACCTGTATGTCCTCCCACAGTGCTCTATGTCTGCAGTCAGGTACAAGGATAAAATCTTGATGTCTACAACAGGCTCGATGCTGGTGTCGTCCGAGACGACTTCGTCCTCATGGATGACAACGCTCCACCACACCGTACTAGTATCATCACTGATTTCCTGGAGCGGGAAACCCTCGTGCGTTTGGAGTGACTCGCTCGATCACCGGATCTGGATGCCATCGAACAATGTTGGGACAGGCTCCAGAAGGTGAATGGGAAGCGTACAGCTTTGCAGTGAGTGCCATGACGTGGTGAGGTACAATACATCTTTGCAGTGAGTGCCATGACGTGGTGAGGTACAATACAGCTTTGCAGTGAGTGCCATGACGTGGTGAGGTACAATACAGCTTTGCAGTGAGTGCCATGACGTGGTGAGGTACAATACAGCTTTGCAGTGAGTGCCATGACGTGGTGAGGTACAGTACAGCTTTGCAGTGAGTGCCATGACGTGGTGATGTACAATACAGCTTTGCAGTGAGTGCCATGACGTGGTGAGGTACAGTACAGCTTTGCAGTGAGTGCCATGACGTGGTGAGGTACAGTACAGCTTTGCAGTGAGTGCCATGACGTGGTGATGTACAATACAGCTTTGCAGTGAGTGCCATGACGTGGTGATGTACAGTACAGCTTTGCAGTGAGTGCCATGACGTGGTGAGGTACAGTACGGCTTTGCAGTGAGTGCCATGACGTGGTGAGGTACAGTACAGCTTTGCAGTGAGTGCCATGACGTGGTGAGGTACAGTACGGCTTCTATTTGAGGACGGGCCATGAACCCAAACATCGGGTGCTTTCTTTTCTCGTGCCACTGTCCGCCACACCCAGGGGAAGTAGATATTCCAAAGCCTTTTGTCGTCACTTAGTGGCCACGTTGCTCCTGTACCCAGTTGAACTTTTCCTTATCTCATACAGCGTCTCCTCTTCCCACTGCACCGCTGACTAGACGGTCAGTCCCGTGGCTGTAGGATACCGACTGCATATTGGTCTAAATA
>JAWQFJ010008717.1:0-90503 GCA_034096865.1 Theodoxus fluviatilis | reverse complement strand
CTACAAGGTACTCATGACTGTTCGTGTTGACATTGGCATACACTCTCAATACACATTGCTGTTATTCATGAAACTACTTGAAATGATCAGGCGATAAATCTTTTTTTCGGGTATGTCACTGAATCTACCATGATAATCTCAAACCTCAGGGGAAGGAAAGAGCACCTTTTCATATATAGTACTGCTAAAGCAAACAACTTTGTATCTCATGTTATATGTATATTAACACAAGCCCATCTGCTACTGTAAGCATTGTGTAGACCACTTTAGATATCAGTACTAATTCTTCTAGAAATGGATATGAAGTTCTGTCTTTATAGACCTTTCAGACTTATACTTAAAATGCTCACATGTTCTGTGTACAGGAATATAAGCTCGCACAGCTACCGGCATGCGCTAGTGTGATACACAACTGCGTCAGTAATAAGACGACCCAGCATTCTCTCTTGTGTACAGGGCAACATGGGCAGGTAGGCACACGGCTCTGTGTGTTTAGGCCAGGACTACGGCATGTGTGTGGTAAATGTGGTGTGTGTAGTGATGCAGTAGTGTGTGATGGCTATATGTCTGGTCCCCTGTGTTTATGCCATACGTCAAGACGTACTATATACAGAAGAGACTGCACCACACGATTTCCAGCCTCGTGCTCAGCATCAAGGCACCATCATATCTGACTACACAGACACCTTAATACTATCATGGTTAACCATAAACAAGAGAGTTTTTATTGATTTCGTACTTGTAATAGGAAGAACAATTGTACCTTGCTAAATAGATAGAAAGTCGTGTGGTGCTTTTTATCCTTCCCATTAGAAAAATACACTGCGGATGTGCCCATTAAAAACCTCTAATTCAACACTTGAATGAAAGTGACAATGATCATGCTTACTTGCCATGCTTATCAGTTTAAAAGGAACTTGAAATGACACCAACATACATTCAACTAAATAACTACGATTCTCATTAACACTAATAAGATTAAAGAGTAAAATGCGGATCTAAAACTTAAAACATTTAAGTTTGTTTTTTAATGTTCACAATTTAAAATTCGATTTTTAATTGCCACACCCTGCCAGGCACCTGCTCAAACGGAGGGATACGACAGTAAATAATGGAAAGACGTCAAACATGGCTAGAAATCTAGAAGAGGTAATCTGGTTCATCCAACAAATCTTAATAAAAAAGCTCATAGAACCACAATACGAGCAATTGCATCTCGCATTAATAAAATTAAAAATATTGTACTTATAACAATAACAGATGAGAGGCGGAATTGAACTCCCCCGAATTACGAGCGAGGAAAAGCCAGAATATGCAGGACAAGAGACTCGAAGGACGTGAGAGTCGAACACACAGCCATCCAGACAGAAAGGCGAATGAGCAAGAGACCCGAAGATTAAAATGAGTGCTATATCCCTATGTGTGATCTGTGAGGAGTACAAAAGAATGTGTGTGACTGTGATGAATAGTGCGTGTTCCAAGCATCAGAGAAGGCAGTAGACAGAACAATGCCAATCACCAATACACACAACTAAAGGAGAGAGACAGATAAAGTCTCAGTCTTCACAACTTAAAATATGCAGTGTTGAGAGAAGGCGCGTGCGAGGGGTATGGGAAGGCGTCTTTCAGGAATGGTAATAATACATTCAACCCCCTTTGCATGAGCACTACAATTAACAAGCATCTTTAACAAATCAAGGACCAAAATCAACAATCACACTGAAACAACACATACGATCAAACATGTATGTATGGACACTTATCTGCAATGCCACTACACAATAAAAATAGCATCGGTCTTGGATTACTCCCTAGAGATAAAACAGTCAATTCTGGTATACTGATAACCTATGTGTCGTATCAGCCCTAGTTCTCACTCTTGTCATATACACAGCGAATGAATTGATTACCTTCCGTCCCCATCATGGGATTATGAAAGGCGGATGAGAGGGAGCCTGGGTGTGCCGTGGGAGAGGACTGAGCGAGAAAAGAAGAATAGAGGAGGACGAGAGAGGATGATGTGGGGTTAGTGATGTTGTGTGGGATACGTAGATTCATTACATCAGTTTGTAAAAGTGATATATAAAAGGTGTTCCTCGAGATCCAGAATATGATTGTTGATCATCGCCAGGATGATAGACAGACTCTTAACTTTTATATTGCTATTGTTTCATGCAGGCGCGAATTATACTAGTCACAACTAAGAGTCTATGAGTAAATCAAAATTCTGATTTCGATACTGACTTTATTTTTTTTCTTTTCTAGTGGATGGAGTGTCTGGACAAGATATAGACCTTGTGAACTTCTATTGGAGCGAAAAAAAGTTATTGTGTTAAGCTCCTTCAGGGCGTAACACCAATCATAGATTTCGACAGCAAAACCAATTAACAACCATCTCGCTCCTCTATCTCTGCTACTTCTCTATATGCTCTCTCTCAAGTCTCTACTATTTCCTCCCCTCGTCGTGTACCGCTTTCTGAGATGCGAGGACGAGACGAATGAATCGTAGAGAGATCCCCCTCCTCAATCTCTCTCTGGACGATTGCAGAGAAGAGAGAGAGATGCAGATAAGGATTCGTAAGTATTGGTCTTGCGGACTCAATTATGATGGTCGTGAATAGACCTAAAGGAAGCCCTCACACAATACTTTTTTTCCCAATAAAGGTTCGCAGTCTATTTTCAGACACTCCATCCAACTGATGTCCGCTATTCGGGGGGAAAGCAGAAGTTTTGTTTTCAACCCTAGATCTAGGTTGTGTTTTTTAGCTATTGTTACAATTGAATCTCTGTCCCATGAAACACTGCAAGTAACAGTAATAGCTCTAAATTGGGCGAGCTCACACAATTCTGGCTATCTCATCAAACCCCTTGTAGTATATCCACTTTTCACGACTTCACTACCACACAACACACTACCACACATTCTCTCTCTCTCTCTCTCTCTCTCTCTCTCTCTCTCCTCTCTCTCTCTCTCTCTCTCCTCTCTCTCTCTCTCTCTCTCACCCCCCACCCCACCCTTTCATACCCTATGGGTGACTTGATCAATCATTCGCTGGTAGATGACAAATTGAGAAACAGGCGGATACGACACATAAGATCAGATACCAGGATTACTTTTTATCTCCTAGGAAAATTCCAACCCGATGCTTTTAAAGTGTGTGTCATTGCGGAAAGGTCCACAACATGTGTGTTAGTGTGTTTTTCAGTGTGATTGTGATTTTGGTCCTTGGATGTAAAAGTGCTTGTTAATTTTATGCTCACTTGAAGGTAGACCTTCCTTGACCCTCCCACAACCCTCCACCCCTACTAACAACTGCTATTTAAGTTGTGAATGACTAGAGACTTTATTCTGTCTCTCTCCTTGTTTATGTATTGCATTTCTGTCTACTGCCCCCTCTCACACACACTATCTCACAGTCACACACATTCTTTCTCTCACAGATACACACATAGTATACACACTTTCTGTCTCTCTCTCCCTCTTTCTGTCTGGCTGGCTGTGTGTTCGACTCTCACTCTTCAGTCTCTTGTCCTCTCTCGCTCTCTCATTCCCTCTCTCTGTTGTTGTTTAAAAAATATTTAAATTTTTTATGCAATGCAATTTGCTCGGTGCTGCATTTTTATTAGGATTTGTTGGATAAACAGAATTACATCTAGATTTCTAGGCCATGTTTGACTGCTTTCCATTTATTACTGGTCGTCTCCGTTTGACAGTGCTGCAGGTGTGGCATTAAAAATCTAATTTTAAATTTGAACATTAAAAAACAAACTTAAATGTTAGTTTTAGATCCATTTTACTCATTTAATCTTATTTATGTTAATGAGAATAGTATTTTGTTGAATGTATGTTGGTCATTCAGTCCTTTTAACTGATAAACATGCAAGAAAGTGATCATTCACTTCAGTCAAGTGTTAATAGAGGTTTTAATGCACATCCGGCAGTGTTTTTTTTCTAATGGGAGGGAAAAAAGCACCAAAATGACTTTCTTTATTAGCAAAATGTCTCCCTATAAGTACAAAATCAGAAAACTGCTTGTTTATGTTAACCATGATAGTATACTGTTATCAGTATGATGGCCTTTGCTAGCACAGGCTGGAAATCTGTGGTGCATCTCCTTCTGATATAGTACTCCTTGACGTATGCATAAACACACACACACACACACACACACACACACACACACATACCACACACAGCAAGTCTGACAGACACACAGGCAGGGCCTACCTTGCTCATGTGGCCTGACACAAGACGAATGCTGGCTCTCTCTGACCAGTTGATGTACCACAGCGTGCCGGTGCTGGTGCCAACTATGCCCTGTACACAAACATGTGCATTTAAGATAAGCCAAAGGTCTTAAAGAAGAACTCAGTCATTCAAAGAATAGGACTTCAAGTTGTCTGCACATCTGACAGAGCAGAATGGCTTGTAGCAATAAACATATTACATGAGATGAAAATTTGTTGCTTTACAGATACTATATATGAAAATGTGTCTCTTTCCCCTGAGGTTGAGATATCATGGTAGATTCAGTGACATACCCAGAAAGATTTATCCCAGATATTTCAGAGAGTTTCTGAAATAACAGCATGTGTATTAGTGTATCTACATGTCAAACAAACAGCATGGAGACCTTTCAAGTCTGATTGGCAAGCAAGCGAGACCCCAACCCATGGGCTCAAAACAAATGCAAAGGTATGTGTAACCATGCATTTAAAAAAAAGCAAAACTGTCAAAAATGACAATATAATTTTTTCCCACCAAATAATTGGTTCATATTAGATACTAATTCCAGGAAAAAATAGTGCATGTATACTGCACATAAAATCCATATTTTACTTTTCATAAATAAAGCAACAGAAAACAACATTTGACTTTCCTCTGACTGCTCTACAGGGCATTCCCTCAAAAACTGACACTCCAATTCTTGCCTGGTTTGTCAAGCATGGCCACACATAGTCTACAACTGATCTGCGTGGGATGAAGATGACACGTACCATGTGCAGTCCATCATCGAAGGCTGCACTGACGATGCCTCCATCCAAGTTCATTTCGTCCTCCATGGCAATGTCCCCTCCCCCCTCCCCTGGGTCTCCTGCCCCCCTCAGGCCCCCCACACCTCCCACCCCCCACAGTCGCAGTGAGCCCCGGCCTGCTGATCCCGTCAGCAGTCGCCCTCCCTCCATCTGCAGTACATCTGTGGTAGAAATTTTAAAAAGTGGACATGACGCCAGTCATATCATGCATTAAATACCATCATGAAAAAACACTGATTAGAGAGTGAGAGAGAGAGAAAAATAAAGTTGTGGTTAAGGTTATATGGAAAAAAAAGGGTCTGCACTTTTCTTTTCTTTTCCATGAGGCCAGATTGAACATAAACCAAACTTTCTGTCACTGGAAACACTGTATTAAAACTTAAATAGTGGATTCCCTGAGTACTCATATAGCAGGGGAGATGGGGCGGCACACATTTTGTTGTTTACCAGAATTTTTTAATAATTTATTTTGCATTATTGAAGAAAAAAAAGTCTGGGGTTAGCAGAAAATAGGGGTTGTTCAGATTACTGTGACCAAAACCTTTTTTTAATGTACAGGGAGAAAAAAAGTTCTGACCAAGGAAGTGAAGTAAGCATGGGAAACAAAGGAACACAAGCAGGAGAGGCGAGAGAAACAGTAAAAAGAAAATCAAGAAGGAGCCAAAGGTACCAGAGCAGACACAGCATGAAGAGGCAGAACAGGTCAAGCAGCATAGAAAGGATTAGCAGGGGCATCAAACATAACTTCCTGATGCAGACCTGAAATGATATAGAAGGAAATGTATCTGACCCTCTATAATGCCAAATTATACTAGACATGGGTGTTTCCTACTCTACATGCTCAGATACTTCAGATCCCATCCTATCTTCAGTGGCTCCCTCTATCCCAAAGGGAGTCACAACAGGCAGAGCCACACAAAGGAGATTAGCGGGAGCAACAAAGCATGCCAGTCAATACTGCAGAAAGTGGGCACCAAATGAAGAAAGAACAAGAATGCAAAAACCTGGAGCATCTTCACAACACAGAAAATGAGGTCAGGTATTTTCACACATCACAACCTATTAAACTGATTCCACTTTCACACACTCAAAAAACTTTGTTTAACGTTGTGCCTGGAAAGTTCAAAGGAAAAGAGCATCAACGTACGGTTATATACTTTTCCCACTCCTTTAGACACCCTCAACTCATGCAAACCAGAACTTTTCATTCTGATGGAAAGCAAGCAGCTACTGGAGACAGACAGAGACCCACCAATCTCCGCGCTGTCCACTTCCCAGTGCAGGAAGCAGGAGTTGTGGCGAGTGTCCCAGGCCGAGACTCGCCCCGTGCTGGTGGCGACGTACAGAGTGCTGTCCCCTGCATAGGCCATGGCTGTGAAGTCCACTGGCCCTGCACCCTGCAGTCAACAGTAAGTGTGTCAGCTGTCTGTGCTTCATGACAGGGGGAGGGAGGGAGGGAGGGAGGGAGGGAGGGAGGGAGGGAGGGAGGGAGGGAGGGAGGGAGGGAGGGAGGGAGGGAGGGAGGGAGGGAGGGAGGGAGGGAGGGAGGGAGGGAGGGAGGGAGGGAGGGAGGGACAGTCAGCAACAGACACACAGACAGCAACAGTCAAACAAATATACACACACAGATAACCATGCAAGCAGACTGATGGATGGATGGATGGATGGATGGATGGATGGATGGATGGATGGATGGATGGATGGATGGATGGATGGATGGATGATTGGATGGATGGATGGATGGTCAGATGGATGGACAGACAAATGGATGGATGTGCAGACAGATGGGCAGACACAGACAGACAGACAGACAGATAGACTAAATGATCAAGATGAACACATTCAATCACAAAAGCAATGGGAGTTATTCAGGATGGGATGGATCCCTAGAAACGAGCAAAATCAATAGAAAATCCAAGTAAAGAAAAGTGACAGTGTTGCAAAAGAAGCACTCAAAATGAAAACACTTTCAAAGTAGGCCTTTCTGTCTTCACAGTCAAACAACAGCTATCAATATTCCTTTCCTCTTTCATGCCTACATATACAGGCCCATCTGTCTTCACAGTCAAACATCAGCTATCAATATTCCTTTCCTCTTTCATGCCTACATATACAGGCCCATCTGTCTTCACAGTCAAACATCAGCTATCAATATTCCTTTCCTCTTTCATGCCTACATATACAGGCCCATCTGTCTTCACAGTCAAACATCAGCTATCAATATTCCTTTCCTCTTTCATGCCTACATATACAGGCCCATCTGTCTTCACAGTCAAACATCAGCTATCAATATTCCTTTCCTCTTTCATGCCTACATATACAGGCCCATCTGTCTTCACAGTCAAACATCAGCTATCAATATTCCTTTCCTCTTTCATGCCTACATATACAGGCCCATCTGTCTTCACAGTCAAACATCAGCTATTAATATTCCTTTCCTCTTTCATGCCTACATATACAGGCCCATCTGTAAATACCATCTTACTTTCTGTCTTCACAGTCAAACAACAGCTATTAATATTCCTTTCCTCTTTCATGCCTACATATACAGGCCCATCTGTCTTCACAGTCAAACATCAGCTATTAATATTCCTTTCCTCTTTCATGCCTACATATACAGGCCCATCTGTAAATACCATCTTACTTTCTGTCTTCACAGTCAAACAACAGCTATTAATATTCCTTTCCTCTTTCATGCCTACATATACAGGCCCATCTGTAAATACGATCTTACTTTCTGTCTTCACAGTCAAACATCAGCTATCAATATTCCTTTCCTCTTTCATGCCTACATATACAGGCCCGTCTGTAAATACGATCTTACTTTCCGTCTTCACAGTCAAACAACAGCTATTAATATTCCTTTCCTCTTTCATGCCTACATATACAGGCCCATCTGTAAATACGATCTTACTTTCTGTCTTCACAGTCAAACATCAGCTATCAATATTCCTTTCCTCTTTCATGCCTACATATACAGGCCCGTCTGTAAATACGATCTTACTTTCTGTCTTCACAGTCAAACATCAGCTATCAATATTCCTTTCCTCTTTCATGCCTACATATACAGGCCCATCTGTAAATACGATCTTACTTTCTGTCTTCACAGTCAAACAACAGCTATGAATATTCCTTTCCTCTTTCATGCCTACATATACAGGCCCGTCTGTAAATACGATCTTACTTTCTGTCTTCACAGTCAAACATCAGCTATCAATATTCCTTTCCTCTTTCATGCCTACATATACAGGCCCATCTGTAAATACGATCTTACTTTCTGTCTTCACAGTCAAACATCAGCTATCAATATTCCTTTCCTCTTTCATGCCTACATATACAGGCCCATCTGTAAACACGATCTTACTTTCTGTCTTCACAGTCAAACAACAGCTATCAATATTCCTTTCCTCTTTCATGCCTACATATACAGGCCCATCTGTAAATACGATCTTACTTTCTGTCTTCACAGTCAAACATCAGCTATCAATATTCCTTTCCTCTTTCATGCCTACATATACAGGCCCATCTGTCTTCACAGTCAAACATCAGCTATCAATATTCCTTTCCTCTTTCATGCCTACATATACAGGCCCGTCTGTAAATACGATCTTACTTTCCGTCTTCACAGTCAAACAACAGCTATTAATATTCCTTTCCTCTTTCATGCCTACATATACAGGCCCATCTGTAAATACGATCTTACTTTCTGTCTTCACAGTCAAACATCAGCTATCAATATTCCTTTCCTCTTTCATGCCTACATATACAGGCCCGTCTGTAAATACGATCTTACTTTCTGTCTTCACAGTCAAACATCAGCTATCAATATTCCTTTCCTCTTTCATGCCTACATATACAGGCCCATCTGTAAATACGATCTTACTTTCTGTCTTCACAGTCAAACAACAGCTATGAATATTCCTTTCCTCTTTCATGCCTACATATACAGGCCCGTCTGTAAATACGATCTTACTTTCTGTCTTCACAGTCAAACATCAGCTATCAATATTCCTTTCCTCTTTCATGCCTACATATACAGGCCCATCTGTAAATACGATCTTACTTTCTGTCTTCACAGTCAAACATCAGCTATCAATATTCCTTTCCTCTTTCATGCCTACATATACAGGCCCATCTGTAAACACGATCTTACTTTCTGTCTTCACAGTCAAACAACAGCTATCAATATTCCTTTCCTCTTTCATGCCTACATATACAGGCCCATCTGTAAATACGATCTTACTTTCTGTCTTCACAGTCAAACATCAGCTATCAATATTCCTTTCCTCTTTCATGCCTACATATACAGGCCCGTCTGTAAATACGATCTTACTTTCTGTCTTCACAGTCAAACATCAGCTATCAATATTCCTTTCCTCTTTCATGCCTACATATACAGGCCCATCTGTAAATACGATCTTACTTTCTGTCTTCACAGTCAAACAACAGCTATGAATATTCCTTTCCTCTTTCATGCCTACATATACAGGCCCGTCTGTAAATACGATCTTACTTTCTGTCTTCACAGTCAAACATCAGCTATCAATATTCCTTTCCTCTTTCATGCCTACATATACAGGCCCATCTGTAAATACGATCTTACTTTCTGTCTTCACAGTCAAACATCAGCTATCAATATTCCTTTCCTCTTTCATGCCTACATATACAGGCCCATCTGTAAACACGATCTTACTTTCTGTCTTCACAGTCAAACAACAGCTATCAATATTCCTTTCCTCTTTCATGCCTACATATACAGGCCCATCTGTCTTCACAGTCAAACATCAGCTATCAATATTCCTTTCCTCTTTCATGCCTACATATACAGGCCCATCTGTCTTCACAGTCAAACATCAGCTATCAATATTCCTTTCCTCTTTCATGCCTACATATACAGGCCCATCTGTAAATACGATCTTACTTTCTGATCTCCCATCCCTAAAATGTTTTACAATCTCACTCCCAACTGGCCTTCTCCTCCTCCTCCTCCTAAACATCATATTTCCTTCTCCTCCTCATCCTCATTGTCATCAGCATCATCACAATCATCTTTGACATCGACTATCCTCAGCCTCAAATGTCATACATACCACATGATGAGTCTGTTTGAGTTCATCAGGCACAGTGGCTTCATGCACGTGAAGACTGACATCAGCTGATGTCTCATCCAGCAGCCAGAAGAGCAGGCTGCCGTTCTGCCCCACCGAAGCAAACTCATTCACTGTGAATGGATCCCAGCGCAGCTCATGCACTGGCTGCGAGGTGACCGTCTCTGTCAGCACTGCATAGCTCTGGGCACTCCACACCACAATGGTGTTTTCCCAGTAATCGCCTGGGATCAGGAAAACGGCAAAGTGACAATATGGTGCTTGTCACTGCACCTTGTAGCATTCTTCATGAGGTACTAAGAGAATTAGATAGCAAATGCAGCATTTACATGTATGAAATCTGACTGAAACCGTTTTATGTCTGTTGATAGCCACCCGGAATCAAGGTAACCTATGAATGGCAGATCACCAAGACAAAGCATATCATACACAGGATGGCTGGTCATAATAGGACCTTCAGAGTAGAACTCTTGTTGTTATGGAGATGCACTTTGCAGGTTACAGACTTATATGCAAATATGTAGGAGAGGCCACAACTCCCATTGGGCTTGGTGGAGAGGTTGGAGTGCTTGACTTGCAGTTTGCAGCTAGTGGGTATGGTACAGCAATTACAGATATGCAAATTCCAGAGGTGGACACAAGTCGCATTCTTCTCTTCATCTAGGAGAAAAACCCAGTAACTATGTGGGCTGACCAGGACAGTTGTGAAAAGTAACTTGGTACTTCCATTAGCAGCCTTCTTGCAGTCTTCCCAAGGAGATGGGATTATGTTGAAATGCTGCTATGAGAAACTCAATGAACAAAGGACATCACTGCAAACTGAGCACTAACGGTCAAAAAGTCTCAACAGAAAAGCAAGCACCCTTATCTTTAACATTGTTCAGACCTTCCCGAATAGGATAGCTCTAGTTCACAGGTGGTCCTTCGCTGCAGTTTTTCAGAGTGTGTCAGCTTCGAGGACAGCCTGCTGCAGGGAGATCTGCCTCCCACCAGACACAACGACAGCAAAGCCTGCAAGACTTACCCACAGAGACGAGGAACCTGTCATCACGGGAGAAGGCCAGGCAGACGATGTCAAACTTGTGGTGGTTGAGCACCTTGCGACACAGCTGCTGTTCCAGATCCCAGATGCAAATCTGGCTGGGAACCACGCCCAAGGCGCCACTGGCTGAGGCCAGAATCTGCAACCAGCAAAATTCCCGTCACTGTGCCTTCTTCTGCAATGCCTGTCTACTGTGATGGTGGTGCGATTGCTTCACCTTCATCTTTCATTCTATCTGTCATAAGGTATATGGGTAAATACAATGATGTAAGTCTCCTCCTCTTTCCATCATATTTAATATTCATGACAGTTTTCAACACAACACACCCTATGCTCTGGTAATTTTCCTTGATGAAAAAATCTAAACAATGTCACTCAGGATAACCCAAGCATTCCCTTACTAGTCAATCCCAACCAATATCAATACAATGCACCCTATGCTCCATTCAAAGCATGTTCCTTCATGAAAAATATAGCAGTTTCACTCAGTAGAAGCAAAGCAATGCACTACTAGCACAGACATACTTCCTCTCCACAAGGTCACTGTCATTTTCTCAATCCCAACAGTTCAAGCAAGTAAAGCAGAGGAATCTACATGACCTGACAGCCAGGGCAAATATTCAGTTCCCTCACCTGACCAGCATTTTGCAAGGCAAGAGTTGACACTTCCTCAACGTGGCCTGTCAAGAGGAAAAACAGATGTCACTCAATGACATGAAATGTGCAAACAATGCTATTCAATATCCAATAAATATCCAGAAAGTTAACACAGAATGAACAAAAAAATAACACAAGAAGGGCAAAGCCCATATGACTCACATGCTTGACCTTGACCTTTATATGACCTTGACCTTCAGGTGACCTTCAAGGTCAAGGTCAAACAACTAAACCTACCAATGACATCATACACTAAGAAATGCATTACACATTTTTCCTACCAAAATACATGTGACCTTGACCCAAGGTCAAGGTCATCCAAGGTCATGCAACACAAAGCTGTTATTTCAAGACATAGGAAGCACAATGGTGCTTATTGGCACTTTCTATCATGAGATATGGTCACTTTTAGTGGTTCACTACCCCATTTTGGTCACATTTCATAAGGGTCAAAGTGACCTTGACCTTGATGATATGTGAACAAATGTGTCTCATGATGAAAGTATAACATGTGCCCCACATAATTATTAAGTTTGAAACAGTTATCTTCCATAGTTCCGGGTCAGTTTCACTTCAAAATATGTATACAAACCAACTTTGAAGAGCTCCTGTGACCTTGACCTTGAAGCAAGGTCAACCAAACTGGTATCAAAAGATAGGGCTTACTTTGCCCTATATACCATATATAGGTCAGGTATCCAATCTCAAAAACTTTAGAGAAAATTGAGAAAATGTGAAAAATGACTTTTTTAGACAACATTTATGGCCCCTGCAACCTTGACCTTGAAGCAAGGTTAAGTCACTATGTGTGTTTTTTGAGGCCTTGTCATCATACACCATCATGCCACATTTGGTATTGATAGACTTAATAGTCTCCGAGAAAAATCCAACGTTAAATGTTTTGACAGACGCCCGGATGCCCGAAAAGGGTGAGTACATAGACTCACTTTTGCTTCGCATGTGAGTCAAAAATTGACCCCAAAGAATCACTTAGAAGTGTAGGAATCCCTGGCTTAATGAGGGATAAGATGTTTTGGGCATGGCCAGCTCTTCTTCAGTTTCCTTCACCTCCTTGTCACTTTTGTTGTCTTTGGGAATCTGGCAGTCTATCCTTTACCTGTCAGCAGAACACACATTTTTAATTTATCATAGTTTCACAACCATACAACTGACTGCTATTCTCCATAGAAGCATATCCTATATTTATTTTCCCTCCAGGTTTACTGGAGGTCCTACAGACTTTATTAGTCTGTCTGTGTATCTGTGTGTCTGTCTGTCTGTCCCGTCTCCACGGCCTATATCTCAAAAACTACTGGACGGATTTCCTTGAGATTTTGCACACTGACTGGAAGTTAGGTCCCATTCAATATTATCAAATTTTCAGAATCGAGGTTTGAAAAGAAAGTGACTTTTTTACATTTTGGTGTTTCATTGAAAACGATTCAACAGACTCCATTTTGCAAAATTTGTGACGTGATCATTTGACGTAGTATAACGTGACGTCATTTGCGAGGAGATTTTTGAAGGAGGGTCAATAGAATAGAATAGAATAGAATTCTTCGGCTTGCTTAGGCGTCCAGGGCCTATCACGGATTCTGGTAGTTCTCTGGCTGTATTTTTATTGTTCTTATGGATACTAGCTGGTCTTTTACCAGGCCTAGTATGTCCTCAGATGTCTTAGGCCGCGAGGCCTTTATCTGATCTTTTGATCAGTACTTATGGCTACTCTCACTCTCTCTCTGTCTCTCTCTCTCTGTCTCTCTGTCTCTCTCTCTCTCTCTCTCTCTCTCTCTCTCTCTCTCTCTCTCTCGATCTCTCTCCCACCCACCCTCTTACTCTCATTCTCTCTTCCCTTCCTCCCCTTTTCCCAGCTCCCCTCTCCCCCCCTCTTTCTCTCCCTCCCTCTCTCTCTCTCTCTCTCTCTCTCTCTCTCTCTCTCTCTCTCTCTCTCTCTCTCTCTCTCTCTCTCTCTCTCCCCCACCCACCATCTTACTCTCATTCTCTCTTCCCTTCCTCCCCTTTTCCCAGCTCCCCTCCCACCCTCTCTCTCTGTCTCTCTCTCTGTCTCTGTCTCTCTCTCTCTCTCTGTCTCTCTCTCTGTATCTCTCTCTCTCTCTCTCTCTCTCTCTCTCTCTCTCTCTCTCTCTCTCTCTTACCACATTTGAATATTTTGCCTCAAGGGCTGAATGTAAGTAAGAAAGGCAATACTGCCTAATTCACTACCCTTGTAAAATAAAGTTCGTTCGTTCGTTCTGTCTGTCCTGACTTAAGCGCAACAACTTGGTACTGGTAGTCTGTTGGCTTGGCCTAATGGCAGTGAATCGATAATAAACTTGGCAGAAATAGACCTTAAGTATCCTAAAATGTACAAGACCACTCAAATTTCATGAACTATCATCCATTTTTATACAATTTACAGTGCAAAATATGAAGCGAGGGAGTTTACAGAAAAGAACGTTATAATTCCTTTACAAACACGTAGTAACGTCAGTTGCCAAATGAATGGCTCAGATGGTAAAGCGCTGGACAATTGTAACGTTAGGTCATGCGTGAACGGATTCGAATCCGCGCTGAAACTTTTTTCGAACCCGACCTGTTTTTTGTGTTTTTGTGTGTGTTTTTCCCCCCCTCTTTTCTCAAGAGATTGCGGGTTTGAACCCAATTTTTTGTGTGTGCCAAAACCTGGAGGTTCAGCGCCAGCGGTTTTTATAATCTAATATCATCATCTAGAAGCTCCCTGTACAGAAGTGCAAGAGGTTCCTACCTTGTAGATGGGTCTGTGCTCCGGTGTCCAGGTTCTCTATCACCACCATGCATCCACAAGAATACACGAACAGCCCTGGCCAGACACATAAACAACAATGATAACAACAGCAGCAGTCATCATTTTTATCATCAAATGCCTGCTAACTTGGGGATTTTGCTTCCTTACTTTCACTCTAGGATACACTACAACATTGGCACCTAGATGTTGTCAGCAGAAGCAGCTGCATCCCAGAATGGACTTGGTACTTCCATGGCTGTCAGGAAGTCTGACAGTAAGGCAGCTGTTTGACTGACACATTCACAGTGCAACACTCATGGATGCAGTCAGACTTGGTGTGAATGACAGGGGACAAAGCAACATGGCAGACGCAATGGAGAAAAAGCGTACATTTTGGATTGTATACAGGACCATGGGAATAATGGCCGATCAGTAAAAAACAAAACTTTACTATTTGTGGTTGTTTACAAGACCAAGCAGATAAAGCCCAACCCCGTTAAAAGCAAACCTGAGAATCCCTCGTAAATGTTTCTGAAGATATAAGCACTCAACAGCAGATGATGGCCACACCAAGTCAAACCTGCTCTCTGGTGACAAAACTCCAAGCACAAACTATACTGGCAACAAACCATGTTTCCAAGACATTGATGACAGTTTACTTCTGTGTTCAAATCTTTTAATCAGTTGGTAGTTGTTTTTTTTAAAGACCACAAAAAGAGCACATTTCACATTTTCTTTTCTTACATATCTTCATAATTAGCTTCTGTAGGCAACAAAGTGACTAAGGGGGAAAAACTAATTGTCTGTACACTATGCTGATGCAGAGTAGTTGACAATGACAGTGTCTAGATCAAGGTCCACACACGGAAACACACCCGATCTAGATCAAGATCCACACACGGAAACACACCAGATCTAGATCAAGATCCACACACGGAAACACACCAGATCTAGATCAAGGTCCACACACGGAAACACACCAGATCTAGATCAAGATGCACACACGGAAACACACCAGATCTAGATCAAGATCCACACACGGAAACACACCAGATCTAGATCAAGATCCACACACGGAAACACACCAGATCTAGATCAAGGTCCACACACGGAAACACACCAGATCTAGATCAAGGTCCACACACGGAAACACACCAGATCTAGATCAAGATCCACACACGGAAACACACCAGATCTAGATCAAGATCCACACACGGAAACACACCAGATCTAGATCAAGATCCACACACGGAAACACACCAGATCTAGATCAAGGTCCACACACGGAAACACACCAGATCTAGATCAAGGTCCACACACGGAAACACACCAGATCTAGATCAAGATCCACACACGGAAACACACCAGATCTAGATCAAGATGCACACACGGAAACACACCAGGTCTAGATCAAGGTCCACACACGGAAACACACCAGATCTAGATCAAGATGCACACACGGAAACACACCAGATCTAGATCAAGATCCACACACGGAAACACACCAGATCTAGATCAAGATGCACACACGGAAACCACACCACACATGGAATTTTAGAAGCAAGATGAGACAGCAGCAGACCTGAGTCTGGATTCCACACCATGTTTCCTCTGCCGTTGCCGTTGTAGCCAATCACAGTCTTCAGCTTGATGCCAGCCTGGTTGGGTGGGGCAGTGTATCTCCTCTGCCGGCACAACACACACACAGCTGTCAATTCATATCGTCACACTATAGCATGGTTTGAAAGAAGGTGCATCCAAAGACAGCGTCTGCACCGAAGCTAATGTTTGGGTGGATGGGGGCTGAGAGGGTGGGGGTGGAGGGTGGGTGTGTGTGGGAATTTACCATCAATGCTATGGTAAGGAAAATGGCAGAAAAGTCAGAAGTACACATTTCCACATGGTTTGTTACTGCGTGTGCCTACTTACAAATTGGGATGTTCTTCAAACATCTGCAATGTCCATCATAATTGGCAGTAAAAAAATAACATACATAAAAATAAGGGCAGAGATATAGTTAGGTTCAATGAAGAGGGTCTTCATTTCATGTTGTCATGCATAAACTCAATATGCACTCATCATACTCAACAGTTGCAAATCTACCAACAATGTATTCTTAGAAGACAACCTCATCTGCAATATTCATTCCACCACTCTATTATAATAATAATAATACAGACTATTTCTAACGCACATACCTTCCCTAATAGGCAAGCTCATGGCGTGTACAATGATAAAGTCTACACTCATACAAAGCATTCTAACACTCGCACACTGTACAATTGAAATAAAAAGAAAAATTAAATACAATACAATTAATTAAGTAGCAGGCAAAACACGAAACATAAAAGAGGCGCCTTCACTGCTCGTCAGGAAAGACTGACCGGAACAGGTGTGTCTTGAGGGAGGTTTTGAACTGGGACATGGAATTAGAGTGACGGACAGGGAAAGGTAGGCTATTCCATGTTACAGGGCCGATGTAGGAAAAAGCTCGCTGTCCTTGGGTTATCTTTTTGCGACGGGGGACATTTAACGTTTTGGTGTCTGCAGCTGAACGGTTATTTCTAGCGGGGGTGTAGACAGTGAGAATTTCTTTGAGTGCGTGTGGTGCAGTTTGATTGAAGAAGTTGAAACACATAATGGCTAGCTTATACTCTATCCTCTGAGCGACGGGGAGCCAATGCAGTGCTCGAAGGAGTTTGGATGTGGGAGTTCTCTTGGGACATCTAAAGATTAATCTAGCAGCAGTGTTTTGGACTTTTTGCAGTTTGTTTAGCAGAGTGCCAGGAATGCCGGCAAGAAGAGAATTTCCATAATCAAGACGGGACAGAACAAGGGAAGTGACAAGGGTTTGAGTGGCCTGTTGTGAAAGATAGTGACGAATAGTGCCAATTTTCCTTAACTCGTAGTAAGCTAACTGGCAAAACTTTGTTCACATGAACTCTCATAGAAAGATCATCATCGAACATGACACCTAAGTTTGTCACGTACAGAAATTCTTAATGTTTAATCAGTAATCTGAAAGAATTTCTGTACTTAGATTTTTGTGTATTTTTGGGTCATTCTGCATTTAGTTCTGTATGATAACAAGATGTTTGCAATGATGAATTCTAAAGGTTCGGGACAACGTCATGTTTTGGAGAGGGAATGACGTCAACGCAGGTTGCTTTAGAAAAAAAAACGTCACCAATAGCGGAGTTGGAGAAGGATTCGAAAAGGAGGAGGGAGCAAAACAGTTGAGTTGGACCAGCAGCAGCAAGAGGATGAGGAGGAGAAAGAGGAAGAAGAAGAGGAAGAAGAAGATGATTGAAGAAGAGGAGGAAGAGGATAGCAGAACCGTCAGGCTACCAGACCGACACCTGCATCCATGAAGAAGATGAAGAAGAGGAGGAAGACGATTGAAGAAGAAGAGGACGGGAAGAAGAAGAGAAGGAAGACGATTGAATAAGAAGAAGGATAGCAGCACCGTCAGGCCACCAGACCGACGCTCTGTATCCGAGAAGAAGATGAAGAGGAAATCGATAGCAGCACCGTCAGGCCCCCAGACCGACGCCTGCATCGATGAGAGTGTCCGGGTTCATATTCGTGAGGGCGGGAGAGGACTGACGGGAGTGACCGGGTCCATGCTCGTGAGGATGGGAGAGGACCACGGAAATAAAGACGATGATAGGGTATCTGTGAAGAAGATGAAGAAGAAGAAGACCATTGAAGAGGAAGCAGAGGAAGAGGACGAAGAAGAAGAGGAGGAAGACGATTGAATAAGAAGAAGATTGCAGAAGAAGAAGAAGAGGGAGAAGAGGAGAAGGACGATGGCAGCACCGCCAGGTCATCAGAGAACGACGACTACATCAGGAGGAGGGGAAGAAGGATAGCCGCATCGCCAGGTCATCAGAGAACGACGACTGCATCGGGAGGAGGGGAAGCAGAAAGACTGATGACGGAGTGGATTGGCAAGATGGACAATGAAACGTTGAGTGTTGACACGAACAAGGATACAGCTGAAGATCCTCTGCAGGATCTCACCACCAAGGTGAAGACGTTTCATTTTATTCTTATTGTACTGTTCTGAACTTGGAGAGAGACGCTATCCCCTGTGGGTTTTTGTGTGTGTCTGTGTGTTCGTCTTGTCCGGCCGTGTCTGTTTTGGTAATGCGATTGAAATCGCCAGAGAATTGTCTGTTTTGGCAGGGCGATTGAAGTCGCCAGAGATTTTTGTCTGTTTTGGTAGTGCGATTGAAATCGCCAGAGAATTGTCTGTTTTGGCAGGGCGATTGAAGTCGCCAGAGATGTGTCTGTTTTGGTAGTGCGATTGAAATCGCCAGAGATTAATTGAACTACAAAGATTCATGTTTTGTATAATTAAATAATTATATTGTTAACAACTGTTTATTTTTCTTTGGCTGAATCTGAGAGAGAAATATAACGGTTGTAACATCAAGCAACCCCAAGACGGTTGTGACATCTGGTGACCCCAAAGACTAGGTTCTGACATATTGGTGACACCGATTTTCTCCAGCGTTAGAAAGCTGTGACAAAGTTCCTAACAGACTTTGAGAATTCTATCTCACTCTGGCCTATGGTTATTGGAACAACTCTCCTTCAACAAAGATTCTTCAAACTGTTAGTTACAGGATTAGCTGTCAGACATCTTCGTCAACTACGACACCAAGCAATGGCTGTAGAAACTCCACAATACCTGAGCCAGCTCATGGGTTTTCTCCGTCAACTACGACACCAAGCAATGGCTGTAGAAACTCCACAATACCTGAGCCAGCTCATGGGTTTTCTCCGTCAACTACGACACCAAGCAATGGCTGTAGAAACTCCACAATACCTGAGCCAGCTCATGGGTTTTCTCCGTCAACTACGACACCAAGCAATGGCTGTAGAAACTCCACAATACCTGAGCCAGCTCATGGGTTTTCTCCGTCAACTACGACACCAAGCAATGGCTGTAGAAACTCCACAATACCTGAGCCAGCTCATGGGTTTTCTCTCGACGACGGAAGTGCCTGATTGCAGTTGGTGGTGTTCTAGATTCAGGCAGGGAGGCCGAGTTTCTGCCAGGTGAGACAGGCACACGGCGTACGGGCGTGGCGATCCGCCTGAAGGACTGGACCATCTTGGAGCTGCCGCACTGGGCCCCAGACATCGTGTCCTGGCAAACAGCAGTCAGCAGTGAGGTCACATCAACACAACTGTCACTTCAGTTTACAATAATAATATAATAATAATAATAATAATAATTTATTATACTTATAAAGCGCCTTTCCCGAGGTTCTAAGCGCGTAACATACATACATATACAAAATAAACATACAACACACAGTCTATACATTTAGTCATCCAGTCATAGTCAAACACATGCATTCAGATGTACACAGTCAGACTGACAATATACTATACAAATATTTACACAGATGTCAAGATGTACGTGGGGGTAGAGGAGGGGGGGGGGGGGGGGTTGCGGCAGGATTCTAACGAATTCACAAGTAATATTGCTGAAAAAGGTAAGTTTTGAGGTTGGATTTGAAGGAAGAGATGGAGGTAGAGTGTCGGATATTGTGAGGGAGAGAATTCCACAGTTGAGGGCCATAGTATGAGAAAGAGCGAAAGCCATGAGTTCTGCGCTTGAAGCGACCTTGGCGGAGGAGTTGAGTGTCAGCAGAAGAGCGGAGTGAGCGAGAAGGGGTGTACAGAGAGACCAGATCAGAGAGATAGGCAGGTGCAGATTCAGAGATGATGTTGTAGCAGAGACATGCAGTCTCATACTTGATACGTTCAGAAACAGGCAGCCAGTGGAGATCTTTCATGAGAGGAGTGCAGGGTTGTCGGTGACGCGCTCTAAAAATGAGGCGGGCGGCACAGTGTTGCACAATGTAAAGCAATGTGCAAGATCTGCTTTCAGGATAAAGAGATGAAAATAATGCAAAGCAAAATGAAGGATTTAAACAAAGTGCAGATAATTTCTCTATCATTTGTACAGGCACTCATACTAGTACTTCATTATCATGTAAGTCATTGATGAATGTAAGTCATAGATATGGTATAACTACAATAGGAGTGCAGAGTTGGAAAAATTATTGTTATGCCTTGTCCCTTCCTTCAAACCCCCCACCCCCTACCCACCCCAACTCTCTCTCTGGTCTAACCTTCCTTCTTACCTTCACTCTTTCTAACCGTGGCTTGCTTTGCTCCACAAAGACTTCCCGAGGGCCCTGTACAACATCACGATCTGACACCACAGAGGCAGTGTCTTCATCTACAAGTAGATTGTCAAACAAGCGGTGAGAATGCAGCCTTCATCAGCTAGAATGTCCCATGATGAGGGGAGGACAGGAGTGAGAGGAGAGATGATGCAACAAAAGAAGAGAGGAGAGGAGAGGTGACAAGGAAAGGAGTGGAGAGGTGACGAGGAGAGGAGAGGTGAAGAGAGGAGAGGAGAGGAGAGGGGTGGGGAGGGGAGGGGAGGGAAGAAGGGGTGGGGAGGGGAGGGGAGGGGAGGGGAGGGGAGAGGGGAGGGGGAAGAGGAGAGGGGAGGGGAGGGGGGAGGGGAGAGGGGAGGGGAGAGGAGGGGAGGGGGGGAGGGAGGAGGAGAGGGGAGGAGGGAGGAGAGGGGAGGGCGCAGGGGAGAGGGGAGGGGAGAAGAGAGGGGAGAGGGGAGAGGAGAGGAGAGGGGGAGGGGAGGGGGGGAGGGGGGAGGGGAGAGGAGGGGAGGCGGGAAGGGGGGAGGAAAGGGGAGGGGGGAGGAGAGGGGAGGGGAGAGGAGAGGGGAGGGGGGAGGGGAGAGGGGGGGGGGGAGGGGAGAGGGGAGGGGAGAAGAGAGGGGAGAGGGGAGAGGAGAGGGGGGAGGGGAGAGGAGAGGGGAGAGGAGGGGAGGGGAGGGGAGGGGAGGGGAGGGGAAACAATAAATAACGACAATTTTATGACATAATAGTCAGGACACTCTACCCATTTACCACAGTAGGTATCAAGAAAAAAGGCAACGACCAGTTCATCTGACCAAGTTGTATTTTCTTGTGAGAGAGTGTGGCCCTGAAGAGATCCCCACCACGCCCAAGACAATGCTTGTAGTGCTCAACGTTGAGAAATGACCCTCTTCAGGGCCACACTAACTCTCACTAGAGAATACGATGTGGTCAGATTTTCTTGATTTGTATCAAAGTCTGACACTGGCTTTCCACCCCTCACTACAGCAGGTAACAAGGCAATTCATATTCCATACCTCCATTGGAGACTTTGTGGATGGAGCTGAGGTCATCAATGCGGGTGGGAGAGGGGGGACGAGGTAGGGGATCATGAAGGATGTCAGTGTAGGATCCACCCATTGTCCTACTCAGAAGTGGCAGGTTACTTCGATCTGTGAAACATGCAGATTTCATGAATTAAAAATATGCAAAGCAATTTGTCTTCAAGATACATGTGGTCGCAAAGGAAAAATACTGTGAAGTATTACCTGAACTTTTTCTTACAAAATTGTTCACCTATCCTTGCAGAGAAAGGGATAAGCACCTATAGCAAAGGTGACACAAATTAGAGGAAAAGGTTTCACCGAACACCCATAAAATCAGTCAGTCACTTGTCACCAATTTACATTAAAATACAGGGGTGAGGGGATGGAGGGAAAAGAAGTGAGGGGAGGTGAGGTGTCGCAGGATGCGATAAGGTGTGATTATGATGCCGTTACGTGATGCCTTAAAAATTGCCAGTGTGTGAATCCGCTCCGTATCAGCGTTCAAACGGTTTGACGCATTGTGGCAGATCTGTCGTGTAGCCGGGGGGTACTACGTCACTCTAGGGGGCCTGGGGGGTCTCTTGAGGGGTATATCGGAATGCTACGGGGTCTACACGTTCGCTAACGCGGGTTCGAAGCCCGCGAACTTTGTTAAACAATGATTGGGGGAAAATTTAGGAGCGGGAAAATTCTCATTACCGATTGGAAGTTGATCACGTGGGAGAAGCGACGCCGGGGCTTGATAGCGTCTATATGATCAGTTCAACTCCGTCGGTCTGGATGGAAGGAGTGAGCGTGCATTGTCTATGCCGCTAACGGTTAAGCTGCGCAGGCAGCTTGCAAGCGAAGTCGGTTCGCTTGGCGGAATCTCTCTGTGTCAACTCATGTTGGAAGTTGGACACGTGAGAGTGGGAAGAAGGATCTTCCTGTGACTGGGGCGAAGTTTCTATGGATTGAACCACGGCCTGGGGTTATTTGAGGTAATGTGCTGGTTCACCAAAATTCTTTTACCGCGTGGGGTGTTTGACCATTGATTAGGGCGGGAAATGGGTCATTCGTTTGTGCATGAGTGAATTATACTTCTGAGTCGAAGTAAATCTATGGGGAATGGTTGGGGAAGAGTACCTATCTCCATGTGGAAATGCTTTGAGATTCACTTTGTGAGTAAAAGAGTATGTTAATTCAATTTTTCTCGCCGGGCGCGAGTAAGCGTTTCAACTGAAGCATCTGGGCTGGAATGCGCCGCTAAATGTTGAATCCCGCATGTGTAAATTTAGGGGAGAAAGAGTAGTTTTCTCATTGGGGTCGCACAGTCATATGTTTCAGGCTACTGCTACCTACGTAATTCTACGGTTACCGCTGCTGCTTCTGGTATTGCTCTACAGTATCGTCGAGTCGGGTCTGTACCGACGAACTTCGCTGGTTCTACGAGTACAACGTCGTTTCTGTGGACGCTACGCTGACACGGGTCTGCGTGAGGCTGGGAGAACGACGCTGCGGGGGCGCATGGAGCGTTTCCTCTTCAACTGTTGTGGTTCTACAGTGGTGCAAGTACTATCCTTATTAGTAGCTTCGGGAGCTACGATTTCCTTGAGACTAGCATGTGTGCTAATGGTAGTGAGTCTAACGAAATACACCTACGGTTGGGTGTGAAGTCCACACGGTGTGGCCTAATCATCGGGGGTAAGATTTGATTAGAGGCAGGGGGTCGGGGAGTGCTAGCGCGTACACTCGCGTGAGGCGGTGTAAAGGCGCAGCTATCAGTTGTAGGAGTGACATACAACGGGGCGAAGTGCGATGGGTGACTTGATTCTCTTAATAGGATGACATTTTATCGCACTGGCTCAGATGACTGGGGAGATACCTGCCGGGGTTCGGATAGACTTTCTGAACTTGACTGACTTGGGTAGCAAGCAAGGTGCTTGCGGGTCAGTGTAACCTCAAGACAGGAGAGGGGCATAATTAGAGGGGGCCTACCTGTTTGCTGCGACGCCGGGACGCTCAGGGCGCGTCCATCTACGATGTACTACCAGTGACTTCCAGAGGGGGACTGTGTTTTCTCCAGTAATTGTCCAAGTGTGGGTTGGGGACAATTTCTTCTTTCAGAGGACTGAAAGGGTGGAAGGGGGTAGGGGTCGCTTTGGGAATTCTGTGAGGTTGGTTGTGTTTTTCTCGCCTGTGTAGTTCCAACAGCGTGTGTTGGGTAAGCCTGCATTAGGATTGGAATCTTCTGGACTGGGAGAGAGTCCAGACGACGAAAGGGGTAAGAGAAAACCTTTTCATTGCTTTCTTCGCATGTTTGTATCGACATTGGTTGCTGCTCGCGGGAGTGGTAGATCGTGTGATCTGTCGAGCGAGAAAGGACGACGCGTGAAGGGGAGTTTGCGCGCAGGGCGAGTTCGGTCTGTTTACCTTTCACCATTTAGTGTTGGGCGGATGTACGTCATCACTAGAGGGAAAGGGGGAGGAGCCAGAGGGGGTCTGGGGCTTCATTGATATGCAGCGACGGGAGAGTGTTTGTGCGGGGTTTGAGTCGAAGGCAACTTCGATTGTAGGATACTGAGCAAGTTCTAGTAAATTTTCTAAAAGAGAGAGATTGTGTTTGGGTCGGGATTTAGAAGGGGTTTAAGAGTATTTCTATTTAACAAGGGGTTGTTAAATGCTTTTGGGAAAGCTTTGGAGGCTGTTGCGAGCGGAAGTGAGCGTGACTCTGTTGTCATGTCTTAGTGTTTAATTCACTTCTATTCTGTAGCAATTTTTCTATCGTTCTAAAGACGCACTTCAGAACGAGTGGTGGAAAGAGATGTGTATTTCAAGCCAGAGCTGCTTGTTTGATTAAATTCCAGTTTCTGGCAGATTGTATGAGTGAGAGTGGAGAAGTGGAGATTGTTTTTTCAGTACACTAGTTTTATCAACCTAGTCACCGGTGACTTAGGCATTGATTCTGTGTACGGGTTTCGATTATTTTTGAATTGTTTCACACTTCTCTGTTTTGGTGTTTGCTGTTGTTGTTGTTTGTTTGGGACTTGTACAGGAAGCGGAAGTGTTCCACCTTACCCGCTGCCTGACTTTGTTTTGGTTTTCTTTTCTTTTGTTTTGCCATCTGCCTACCTTGTCCTTTGCGGTCTTGTGCCGCGGGGAGGGGTTTTGGGTTATTGAATAAACTTATTGTTATTTTGAAACTTGATTCAGTGGTCTGTATTCACTTGTGTTTTTGACATTGCTTGATGTTTGTGGTGTCCCCCCCAAGGAGTGGAGGTTTAGTTTAGCTTGTAAACTATTTGTTTATCTGGGTCACCCTTCCTTTTGGCGACTACGTCGTTCATTAGGAGGGAACCTCCAATTAGCCAAGTTAAAGGTAAACATAAACGCGACATGAGGATATGAGAGATGGGATTCACAGATCATGATCCAAGTGATCAAATACTAGTGCAAAGTCTCACAACATTAGAATGAATAATGCAAATGCAACATACCGAGGTGGAATTCATTTTCAATTTCTCTGCCCCTGAAACAGCACAAATGCTCTTTGAATTTGCAGAGTCCAGAATGGAAGGACTGCATGACAAGACAGATCTGAGGCACGCATTCAAACACCACAGACTGTGAACATCAAAACAAGCATTCCTGTTTTGAGGCAGAAATGCAAGCAAGAATGCATAAATCCAAATACCCAATATGCAAAAACAAACATCAGATACATACATTTATTGAATACACAAATGCATTCAAAGACAAACTGGAGTTTAAGTTGCCATGTCACACACACACACACACCACATGCACTATACACACACATCACATACATGTTGCACACACATGAACACACCAACACATGCACATACACGAAACACAACACACACACATACAACAAATGTCAAACACACACACACACATATACACACAACAAACGTCAAACACACACACACACACACACACATATACACACAACAAACGTCAAACACACACACACATAAACACATGCAACCACACACACACACACACACACACGCACACACACACACACACGCACACACACACACACACGCACGCACACACTCACACACACACACACACACACTACTCACTCCAGTGGGGGAGAGGGGGGACGGTGCGCCAGGAAGTCCCACATGTAGATGGCTTCCCCTGCAGTGAGCAAGCCCAGGCCGTCTGGGGTGAAGATGACTTTGTGGATGATGTCAGAGTGCCCAATAAAGACCTGGGGGAAGCAAGGCACAACTCTCATTGAAGCACTGCTGTTGCTGCCGCCACTAGCCTGATGCACTGCTGTTGCTGCCGCCACTAGCCTGATGCACTGCTGTTGCTGCCGCCACTAGCCTGATGCACTGCTGTTGCTGCCGCCACTAGCCTGATGCACTGCTGTTGCTGCCGCCACTAGCCTGATGCACTGCTGTTGCTGCCGCCACTAGCCTGATGCACTGCTGTTGCTGCCGCCACTAGCCTGATGCACTGCTGTTGCTGCCGCCACTAGCCTGATGCACTGCTGTTGCTGCCGCCACTAGCCTGACGCACTGCTGTTGCTGCCGCCACTAGCCTGATGCACTGCTGTTGCTGCCGCCACTAGCCTGATGCACTGCTGTTGCTGCCGCCACTAGCCTGATGCACTGCTGTTGCTGCCGCCACTAGCCTGATGCACTGCTGTTGCTGCCGCCACTAGCCTGATGCACTGCTGGTTTCCTGTGCTCATAGTCAGTGACAGATGCCCTGACTTGCATTACTGACCTTCAGTTACAGAGAATAGGCATACAGTACACACAAAACAGTTACAGAGAATAGGCATAGGGTGCACACAAAACAGTTACAGAGAATAGGCATACAGTACACACAAAACAGTTACAGAGAATAGGCATACAGTACACACAAAACAGTTACAGAGAATAGGCATACAGTACACACAAAACAGTTACAGAGAATAGGCATACAGTACACACAAAACAGTTACAGAGAATAGGCATACAGTACACACAAAACAGTTACAGAGAATAGGTATACAGTACACACAAAACAGTTACAGAGAATAGGCATACACTACACACAAAACAGTTACAGAGAATAGGCATACAGTACACACAAAACAGTTACAGAGAATAGGCATACAGTACACACAAAACATTTACAGAGAATAGGCATACAGTACACACAAGAGAGTTACAGAGAATAGGCATACAGTACACACAAAACAGTTACAGAGAATAGGCATACAGTACACACAAAACAGTTACAGAGAATAGGCATACAGTACACACAAAACAGTTACAGAGAATAGGCATACAGTACACACAAAACAGTTAAAGAGAATAGGCATACAGTACACACAAAACAGTTACAGAGAATAGGCATACAGTACACACAAGAGAGTTACAGAGAATAGGCATACAGTACACACAAAACAGTTACAGAGAATAGGCATACAGTACACACAAAACAGTTACAGAGAATAGGCATACAGTACACACAAAACAGTTACAGAGAATAGGCATGCAGTACACACAAAACAGTTACAGAGAATAGGCATACAGTACACACAAGAGAGTTACAGAGAATAGGCATACAGTACACACAAAACAGTTACAGAGAATAGGCATACAGTACACACAAAACAGTTACAGAGAATAGGCATACAGTACACACAAAACAGTTACAGAGAATAGGCATGCAGTACACACAAAACAGTTACAGAGAATAGGCATACAGTACACACAAAACAGTTACAGAGAATAGGCATACAGTACACACAAAACAGTTACAGAGAATAGGCATACAGTACACACAAAACAGTTACAGAGAATAGGCATACAGTACACACAAAACAGTTACAGAGAATAGGCATACAGTACACACAAAACAGTTACAGAGAATAGGCATACAGTACACACAAAACAGTTACAGAGAATAGGCATACAGTACACACAAAACAGTTACAGAGAATAGGCATACACTACACACAAAACAGTTACAGAGAATAGGCATACAGTACACACAAGACAGTTACAGAGAATAGGCATACAGTACACACAAAACAGTTACAGAGAATAGGCATTACAGTACACACAAAACAGTTACAGAGAATAGGCATACAGTACACACAAAACCGTTACAGAGAATAGGCATACAGTACACACAAAACAGTTACAGAGAATAGGCATTCAGTGCACACAAAACAGTTACAGAGAATAGGCATACAGTCCACACAAAACAGTTACAGAGAATAGGCATACAGTACACACAAAACAGTTACAGAGAATAGGCATACAGTACACACAAAACAGTTACAGAGAATAGGCATGCAGTACACACAAAACAGTTACAGAGAATAGGCATACAGTACACACAAAACAGTTACAGAGAATAGGCATACAGTACACACAAAACAGTTACAGAGAATAGGCATACAGTACACACAAAACAGTTACAGAGAATAGGCATACAGTACACACAAAACAGTTACAGAGAATAGGCATACAGTACACACAAAACAGTTACAGAGAATAGGCATACAGTACACACAAAACAGTTACAGAGAATAGGCATACAGTACACACAAAACAGTTACAGAGAATAGGCATACACTACACACAAAACAGTTACAGAGAATAGGCATACAGTACACACAAGACAGTTACAGAGAATAGGCATACAGTACACACAAAACAGTTACAGAGAATAGGCATTACAGTACACACAAAACAGTTACAGAGAATAGGCATACAGTACACACAAAACAGTTACAGAGAATAGGCATTCAGTGCACACAAAACAGTTACAGAGAATAGGCATACAGTCCACACAAAACAGTTACAGAGAATAGGCATACAGTACACACAAAACATTTACAGAGAATAGGCATACAGTACACACAAAACAGTTACAGAGAATAGGCATACAGTACACACAAAACAGTTACAGAGAATAGGCATACAGTACACACAAAACAGTTACAGAGAATAGGCATACAGTACACACAAAACATTTACAGAGAATAGGCATACAGTACACACAAGACAGTTACAGAGAATGGGCATACAGTACACACAAAACAGTTACAGAGAATAGGTATACAGTACACACAAAACAGTTACAGAGAACAGGCATACAGTACACACAAAACAGTTACAGAGAATAGGCATACAGTACACACAAAACAGTTACAGAGAATAGGCATACAGTACACACAAAACAGTTACAGAGAATAGGCATACAGTACACACAAAACAGCTACAGAGAATAGGCATACAGTACACACAAAACAGTTACAGAGAATAGGCATACAGTACACACAAAACAGTTACAGAGAATAGGCATACAGTACACACAAAACAGTTACAGAGAATAGGCATACAGTACACACAAAACAGTTACAGAGAATAGGCATACAGTACACACAAAACAGTTACAGAGAATAGGCATACAGTACACACAAAACAGTTACAGAGAATAGGCATACAGTACACACAAAACAGTTACAGAGAATAGGCATACAGTACACACAAAACAGTTACAGAGAATAGGCATACAGTACACACAAAACAGTTACAGAGAATAGGCATACAGTACACACAAAACAGTTACAGAGAATAGGCATACAGTACACACAAAACAGTTACAGAGAATAGGCATACAGTACACACAAAACAGTTACAGAGAATAGGCATACAGTACACACAAAACAGTTACAGAGAATAGGCATACAGTACACACAAAACAGTTACAGAGAATAGGCATACAGTACACACAAAACAGTTACAGAGAATAGGCATACAGTACACACAAAACAGTTACAGAGAATAGGCATACAGTACACACAAAACAGTTACAGAGAATAGGCATACAGTACACACAAAACAGTTACAGAGAATAGGCATACAGTACACACAAAACAGTTACAGAGAATAGGCATACAGTACACACAAAACAGTTACAGAGAACAGGCATACAGTACACACAAAACAGTCACAGAGAATAGGCATACAGTACACACAAAACAGTTACAGAGAATAGGCATACAGTACACACAAAACAGTTACAGAGAATAGGCATACAGTACACACAAAACAGCTACAGAGAATAGGCATACAGTACACACAAAACAGTTACAGAGAATAGGCATACAGTACACACAAAACAGTTACAGAGAATAGGCATGCAGTACACACAAAACAGTTACAGAGAATAGGCATACAGTACACACAAACAGTTACAGAGAATAGGCATACAGTACACACAAAACAGTTACAGAGAATAGGCATACAGTACACACAAGACAGTTACAGAGAACAGGCATACAGTACACACAAGACAGTTACAGAGAACAGGCATACAGTACACACAAGACAGTTACAGAGAATAGGCATACAGTACACACAAGACAGTTACAGAGAACAGGCATACAGTACACACAAGACAGTTACAGAGAATAGGCATACAGTACACACAAGACAGTTACAGAGAATAGGCATACAGTACACACAAAACAGTTACAGAGAATAGGCATACAGTACACACAAAACAGTTACAGAGAATAGGCATACAGTACACACAAAACAGCTGTGGCTACGGCAACCCCACCTACCCTACTTTTTTTATCAGCCCTACACTTTTTTAAAACCTTCCCTGCCCTAAGAGCACTCTGGGAATCCATTATTTATGATTACAAAGGTATTTTTAGCAGAAGAATCTTGGTTTATGTTTGACCTGGCCTCTTCTGTGAGAAAAAAGATTCTTTTAGTTCAGGCTGACCTGCTGGGGGAAGGCCTTGGGATCTCTTTGACCAGCAGAGCACTCAGCAAATCAAAATGAGAAATCACCTCTATCATGTGCAGTGGTGGGAAACTTAGGATTCCAAGATGACACACTTCATGACAAAATGCATACACTGGCTTATGGAAGGTTTTAGTTCAATGGAAAGATGTCCACTGCTATTAGTATATCATAAATATGTTGCTACCTTTTCTCCATGCAGCCAGAATCAGAACAGTGACACATATTAATGAAGCCATGAATATTCCTCAAACCAGAAAATCTCATTGAAAGCATCACAATGTGGAGTGGGCACATGGATGGATGGATGGATGGATGGATGGATGGATGGATGGATTAGGCCATTGATTTTTTTAATCATTAGAGCTGGTATGAATTAGAACATTCAAGTTACAATTTCCCGGTTATTTGTCTCTAATGAATCAAGTAGGGAGACTTGGTGGATCTATTTTTACCCCAAACCCACAGGGAGTATGTGCAACAGTGGTTTGAGGACAGAATGCTGATCATCACCACCAAAACAAAAAAAGAATTGTGTCTGTTGTTTCAGAGCCAGTCATGAAAGGAAGAGCAGGGCAGAAACTGATGCAGTCACCTGGAAGTTTATGTCCAGTTTCATGTGGTAGTCCCAGATTTTGACCACACGGTCTCCAGCTGTGGCCAGGTGTCGTCCATCCTGACTGACCACCAGAGAACTGCAACCGCTTCGGTGAATGTGGTCAACCTGGAAACATGATCAGTCACAGCCAATGCCAGAATGACCCTTACAAAGACCTATAACTGTAAAAGCTAAGAAGCCAATACATGGGTTACCAATACACTGCTCAGAAAAGGTTTCGCTGTACAAAGAAGAAAGGGCGTGGCTTGTTATTGGCGGCTACAGTCCAGAAGAAGCTGTCTTCTAAGCTGAAATCATGAGTACGCTGTCAGGAAAAGAGCTGGCATATTAGGGTACTTGAGAAATTAATATGGGGATGGGGTGAGGAGAGGAATTCGCAAAGTCATCATTTAAAACAATTTCCAGCTAGGAATGAGCACGTCAACTCAGCCACCGATGCAACGGCAGCAGCTTTCAGATCAAATTGAGGTCCCCAACCACTCTTCAATCCATAAAGCAGCTTAATACCTCTGCAACTATGCGGCCAGTCTGGGCATCAAACTTGAGCAGACGGTTGTTGGTGGTGGTGACCAGCAGATGACCAATGCGCCCGGGGGCAAAGGTCACTTTCTCTGCTGTATCCAGTGTGCCTCTTGTGCTGCCAGACAGCGTGCTGATGTCAATGCGTAGAATCTGTACAGACGAAAAAAATACCATCCACTTCAGATTCTACATCATGTATATTGCTTGAAATCTTCACACACACACACACACACACACATTCATACAGATGAAAACACATACATACATGCCTACAATACATGTGCACACACATATTCACACACACCACAATCAGATATACACACACACATACAATACACATACACATGCACATACATGCACACACACACAATACACATGTATACAATACACACACACACACATACACACAACCACACACGTATACACACACACACATTCCAACTCACCTCATCAAGACACTTGCCATCCACCACAGTGACGACGAAGTCCGAGGGTCCGACAAAGGCCACCTTGCGTCCATTGGTGCTGACAGCAATGGCATCGGGACCAAAGCGCTCACCCCTGGCACAGGTGTTGCCCAGTATTCTGATGATGCTGTAGGCATCAGAACTGGCATCATAGATGGAGACAATGCCCATAGAGCAGCTGCTGTAGAGGTGGTCGCCATTGGGGGAGTAGACCAGGCCTGTGATGCTGCCTCGATGCTGCCTGACAAACAATGAACAGAGTACACATCACCACAGGATTCAGAACTGGGGAGAAGAGATGTAATTTTTCAGATATGGGAATGGCTCAAACGTGGATGACTAAATAATATTCAGCTTAGAAAAAGATAACAAAGGAGGTGGAGGTGGTGAAGGAGGAGGAGTAGGAGGTGGCAGCAATGGTTGGAGGAGGAGGAGGAGGGGAAGGAACTGGAGGAGGAGGATGAGGAGGAGGAGGAGGAGGAGGGGAAGGAAGAGGAGGAGGAGGAGGAGGAGGAGGAGGAGGAGGAGGAGGAGGAGGAGGAGGAGGAGGAGGAGGAGGAGGAGGAGGAGGAGGAGGAGGAGGACGAGGACAAGGATAAAGAGGGGAAGGAGGGGGAGGAGGAGGAGGAGGAGGAGGAGGAGGAGGAGGAGGAGGAGGAGGAGGAGGAGGACAAGGAGGAGGTGGAGAAACCATAGAAGAGAACAGCAGTTGCTACTAGAGCAACTGCAAACAACCAGTTCAACTTACTTGTGCTCTGCAAGCATGGTGGTGCTATGTACATTGAAGACACGCACAATGCCGTTCTGGAAGCCACAGGCAAAGATCTGACGAGTGGGATGGTAGCTGATGGCGCAGGGTGACTCCTTGGGGGCACTGAAGTCGTACAGCTGTAGACACAAGAACAGGATTCAATTTGTAGCAATTACAAAGCTGTACAACCTTGAAACAAAGCAAAAATAATGCAAAATGTATGGGATAAAAAAACTTAGAGGCTACAGGCTCTGTTATTATACTGAGGATAAACAGAAGAACAATGAATCGGAAAATAATCAGAGCAAAAACAATGAGGTGGTGGAGGAAGAAGGCAAGCAAATGGTGGATGTGGAGATGGAGGAAGAGGAAGGGGAAAGAGAGAGTGTTAGAAGACAAAAACAAGGAGCTCAACATAAGAGGAAAGCAGTGGCAGTTTAGATTCATACTCACAACTATGATACCAATGCAAGAGACATTCAATGACAAGTAACAGGATGAACAGCTCTAGATCGAGTCTCCAATACTTAAAATAGGTATTCCAAAGTGATTTTAAGATTTTTTTAAACAAGTTCAGACTTGTGTTTATTTGTTAGAACTCAAAGTCAAAAGGCCAGAACATTTTAGTTTTTCAAAATCGGATAATTATAAGTGGAGTTATGAATTTTTTAATACTTTATTTATTCGTCCGATTTCCTCCCGCCTACAAATCACTGTTTTTGTAAAGTTTGAGGCTCTGTCTCTCACTAATGTACATAATGACAGCAATAATGATAGTTATTTCACATTTTACAAATACTATACTATTCTGTCAAAAATTTTTAGAATCTTGAAACTCACAGTTCCCAGCCAGCAAGCCCCCCAAAATGGCGAAAATCATCAAAATCGAGCTGTCCGGTATAATTAATTATTTAAAAAATCATAATTTCATTTGTAATTAAGCTAGAGGAATGATTTTTATGTCAAAATGCTCAGAATGATTAGATCTTGTTATCTATGTGATCTACAATGCAAAATAAAGAAGTGCCAAAAAATTCACTTTTTTCTCTGAATACCTTTTTTTAATTAGTCAACCACAGCGCTGGATAAGCATCAGACACTTGCTGCATCAGCATGCACTGAATTCATATTATACATATACCAGCAAATGTACAAATATTAGTACTAGAATAAACTTGAAACTGCTATTTTAGGTGAGACGTGTACACTACATGTGCAGTCAAGTGGTCACAGGTGGTCTTCTTCGTTCGATATTGGTGGCCGTGTTTATATGTTCAGACCAGTGGCTGCCATGAAGTCTGCAGTCTTACCTAGTTCATCGGCAGGACCCCAGAGTTTGCAGAGTTTGGCTCCAACACTGTTTTCGTTTTGCCAGTACTCCTGGCGTATTCAACGGTATTGTCTCTAGGTGGGGGCAGTTTATGGAGAATCAGAATGTGCTCTGGAGTTTGCTCTTCCGAGCCACATTGACATTCACAGTATGCGTCATCCGCGAGACCCCGTCGCTTCAAGTGTTTTCTGAGCCCACAGTGCCCAGTCCTTAGACGGAAGATGGTGGTTTGACTTCTTCGGGGTTTGTTGATGGGGTCTTCCTGTCACTGTCACAGGTCAATCAACTCAGTGGCGGGCATTTCTGTTGCGGATCTCTTCATACCCAGCAACAATGTCATCATGCTGGCTCACCTCCCACACACGACCCTCGTTTGTGAATGGGCCCACCTCTAATCCCCAGCGAAACACATAGTACGCTGATGTTGGGAAAATGTCATCAAAGCGTGGCCACTTGTAGTGGTTTGGGCGACTGCACACTTGCTCCATGTACTTAACTATAGCATTTTGGCCATCTATCACCTCTAATACTGAACCAATGTAAAAGCGTTCATCAAAAAACACAGCAACCCATTCTCCTTGGTTGGTGAAAGTGAACCCGCCCTCTTCGTTCATGTCATCTTCAGGCATGCCATCTTCAGGCATGTCAATGATGTTGTCAGCCTGATCAGGTTGCAGCAGGTCATCGCCTAGGTGGGATTTCAAGGCCTCACTTAGTTCTTCTACTGTCCCTGACAGTCGCAGGCTTCCCTTCTTGTTCAGTACACATTTTTGGTACCGAATCTGATCTTTAAGTGCATCCAGCAAAACTTGTGTCTTGTCCCTCCTCAGCCTCTGCAGGAGATGGTCGACGTCGCTGGCATTGTCACAAGGGCCACCGACCTTCAAAAGTCTTGCCATAAGTTCTTGTTTCATCTGGGCAAGTTTGGCCTCTCTCAGACTCTTCCTTCTCACATTCTCCGCCAACTTCTCCTTCAATTTCAGCACCACCAACTTCTCTTGCATGCGGTGACGGGCCCTGAGAACCTTCCCTTTCTTTCGGGCGTAGGCCAGTAGGGCAGCTGCCCTACTGCCACTCTTCTTTGCAAGCCAATTGCAGGTCTTGTTGTGCCGCAGCATGTGAATGCTGCTTCGGTGGTGATTTGAGGCATGGCGACGCTTGCAAATATCAAAGTCAAGATCACCAAAGACGTTCTCGCCCAAGAGATTGGTGAGGGGCACATGGTCCAATTTTGCAGCATCCGCAGGAAAAGGTGGTCCACCGTACTTTTCACCGCTCATGAAATCCTTCAGCTGATTTTCTGTTACCTCCTGAAGTGGCACCATCATCTGCTGGAGGGCTGCCTGCACCTGCTGTCTGACATCTGGCTTCTGCACAAACTGGAACACACTGTTTTTCATTGCCGTCTTGTCATCTCCAAGTTGGAAGCGCTCTCCAAAGACACCTTGGAATTCTGCCTCTAGCAGCTCACTAGGATCTTGAGCCCACCTGTGAAAGGAGTCTTTCATTGGATTTATGTACTGGTAGAGTTCAAGGTACTTTACGTCGCTTTGGAGCAGCTCCCAAAATGGCCCAGTAATGTAGAAATACAGCAGGGCCACTGCTGCAACCAGCGCAAGCAAAGTATCATCCTGCAGGTCTCCGTCAATGCTTTGCGTCTTGAAATTTGAGTGTGACAAAGATGAAAAGAAATCCTGCAGGTGCTGCCTGTGATAGATGACTGCAGCTGCTCCTTCAAAAACTGAGTTAAATCGGTTGGATCTGTAGCTCGTCATCCTGCTTTTCTCCCCCCCTTCATCACAGAACGCCAGCCAGTCTTCCCTGCAGCTGTATTTTTGATCCCCACGAGGACCCACCACATCTGATGCCAGCCTTACCAGTCTCATTGCTGCACTTTCTTTTGTGCTATACCACGAACACTGTGCAACCCTATCACGGCCCAACTTGATGCCTGTCTCCTTCAATGCTGCCTCCACTGTCTGCAGAGCACTTTCCACTGCTCGACTAACGCCAAGCAAATAGTGAGCATTGCAATGTAAAAAGTGGACACAGGTGTCCTGACCAAGTTCAGACTGAAGGAATCTCAGGAAATCGCTGTCAAACTTCTTCATCACTGCAGCGCGATCAGTCATCAGACTTGAAATCTTCTTCAAAATCATCTTTAGAATGGCATCTTTTTCTGTTTCTGGCATTCCTGCTGCTTCACAGTAAAGTTCAGAAACTTCTCTGAACTGAGCAACTGTCAGCTCCAGCAAAGTTGCTGCATCCTCTGCAGCCAGCGTCTGAAAGCCGAGACTGAGCGTTGTACCACTGTCGAGGGTTACTTGTTCGCTGTAGATTTTCTTTGAGTCTCTGGATGTGCCGTCACCATGCAGAGTACAGTTGTCCGCTTTCAGCAGGGCCTCCCCAGCTTGGACTTTGGACAACACATGCCCTTCAGACGCAATGTTCAAGTTGGTCTGTGTGCATGGCACTTCACCTTTGTCAAATGTTCTTCCAAACAGATTTTCGCCAACAATGCGAATCACTTGAGAACATTTTGATGCTGGTACATTTGCATCTGCTTGCAGCTGGATAACAGTTTTCCTCATGTCATCACTGAAGCGGTTGTTTTCATGGTGGAGCTTTGTTTCTTTTACCAGCACATCATTCAGTTCTGATGTTAGCTGGTCTATGTCGAGCTGAAGTCTTGCGTTCTTTTCTTTCTCTTTTTGAAGTTTTGGCTTCATACTGTCCAGTTCGTCTTGCAGTTGAAAACACCGAAGCTGCGTTTGTTGCTGAAGTTCGTTTTGCCTCAGCAACTGTCTTTTCATGTCATTGCATGCTCTGCGTTTTGTCTCATATCTCTGGTGCGCCGCCCGTTTTGTCGCTGCCAGTTTTGCTTTCATCAGCTGCACCTCCGCCTCCAATGCTGTTATACTATTTGGAATACGCATCAGTTTCATTTTCTCAGCAGACAATTCATCAATGGTTGTCTGCAGCATCTCAATGTGCTGAGCCTGTGAAACTGAACAGGTAGCAAGGGGCTTGTCTTGAAGTAAAGTTTTAATCATTTTTACATCCTGCTTCCCAGACTCTTCTAAAGATGCCTTTCTTTTTGGCGCAACCGGAGACTCTGTAAATGGAGATGACAAAAATGCTGGAATCTGTCCTATGTTTCTGCTGATCTTGTTGTATTGAGTGAGTAGATCCTTCACAGATTTGTCGGATACTGTTCTCTCACATATGCATGACAGCCAAGATGATGTGAACTTGGGGGGGCCTTTCTCTCTTGTTCGAAAATGCTCCAAGTCTACCACAATTTGTTTTGGGCAGATGTATCCTGCAGGTACCACTGCAGCTTTGTGGTCGGCGGTAAGAAGCTGTTTTCGGCGCAGTCCCAATTCTGAAAGTGACTGTGATACAAAATCAAGGTCTCTTTCTTTCTGAAGAAAGGCATAGACATCGCCTCCCTTTTCCTGAAGAGCAGTGAAGTCTGCATAGGTCTTCTCGATGAGCTTAGGTACGCGATCAGCAGGAAAGCTGATATCTGGAAATAGTAAGGAGAACCACACCTGCACCTGAAACAAACCACAAAAACACATAATTAATATTAATTGTGGCTAGTGACATGTGAGCATGGTAAGGATAGAGTGCATGCATTTGTGATATATGGTAATGTATATTGACATTAAAATGCATTTGCAATATATGGTAATGTATATTGACATTAAAATGTAGTTGATCACCCACATTAATTGTGTCCAGCATAGCAAACTGCTCACCAATATCCAATTAGGAATTTGTTTATCAGCTGCAGGAGTCAATGCCACATAGTGGCATAGCTGCCAACTATGTTGACAAGTATGAATAATGCAAGAAACAACAAATATAATAAATTTTCAGGATACTATTTAATTACAATACAAACAGACACACATTTTCAACTTGGCTCTTTTTCAAGTAACAGACAAATGCAGGTACACAATTTACAAAATCACAACCAGGTGCAAACGTTTTGTCTCTTTTAAACTCTTTGACTTTCTATAAGAATTATTTTTAAAAGTATACATTGAACTGAAAGACTTACTGCAGATCTAGTTTTCCCGGCTGTTTCCTTGATCTTGTGCAGCTGAAGCAAAACTTTGTTTGTCAGAACCAATCCTGTTGGTTAGTTTTGGTCGATTGCCCCTTCCTTTCGCCCCAAAAACTTTCCACAACAGTGGATACACATCATCTGCAAATAACATAGATTTCATAATTATATATGAAAACCTGTAAGGGGGTTGGAGTATGACTTTTAATATTAAAAAAACTACTTTATGTTATGCTAGTACTGATTTACTACTTAGTTTGTAACACTAGTTTCTCACTTTGTTTTCATAATCATTACAAACTATTAATATATTTAAGAAATTGTACAGCAATGAACGATAAACCTAATAATATGAGTGATAGTAGGCGTATGTTAAAATAAGTATCATTTTAAGTTATCCAACGGCCAGTCAGTGCCCCAAAATCACAACTCTGGTGCTATGGAGGCATATTCAGATTGCGAATAACCTGGTCACGTGACCTCGGAGAAAATTGCAAAGTATCCCCTAACCATAAAACATCAGCGATAGTGCTTCGAATATCAGATTAAGGAAACATTTTAGAGTAGAACCAGCGTAGTTATTTCATCTACTGAGCACGGTATGAATTTCAGTGGATTCAAATCACCAGCGACCCACTTCGTCACACAGGCATGTTTCAAGATGTGATAGCCGGTCCAACAGAATGCCATAATCCTCCTAAATATCGCATATTTTAAAAACAATCTTATCATAGTTTTACCAAAAAATGTCTTCACTTACCGTCCAGAAAATCTGACATTCTGAGCTTTCGTTGTTGAATACATTTGATGAGTCAGTCATTTCAATTGGAGGTCGCTCTCGCACTTCGGCTTCGACGAACACCGCCATTTTGAAATTGCCGGCGATGTTAACAGAGCTACACGCATGTTCGTAGTTTGGTTTCGGGGCCCTGACATCTTTACAGATTGTTTTTATATTTTGAGCATGTATAGATACATGACTGAACTAACTGCTACGAATTTTTTGGGTGGTTTCATATTGTGAAACGGTGTGCGCGCGATCACATAACTGTTTAATGATGTTTTTGATATTCAAAGAAAGACTTTTGACCAGCTTTCCAGATACGAAACTAAAGCTGAGAGCCTCTTCTTTCAGATTGGCATGCTATTTTTAGTCGTAGTTTGAGTGTCGCGACCCCGTAAGACGAAAACGGGGGTAGCCGTCAACAAAACTGCGCGCGCATGGCGGCCGTCCTGGCATGACGGTCGGTCCAAAGAAAATGCAGTTATTAATAAATTCCTTTATTATCTGGTAATATAACGGTATTGAATTAAAGAAAAAGAACCACTCTTTCAGATAAAGGCATTTGTTTATTTTTTAAAAATGAAATAATGATGCACACAAAATTTCGAAATGGGTCATTTGTTAGTCATGTTATGAAGGTTTGGAATACCTACTTAAAAAGCAGCACCTGAGCTTTGCAAATCAAAGCGAGGCACCAGAGTCTGCCAGATGAACCCCTCCCCCCAGCACTGGCAATGGGGGGGCAGAGCCAGGCCTACCTGCTGCAGGGACTCAGCATCCCACACGCGGATGGTGTGGTCCAGGGACACGGAGGCCAGGTGCTTGCGGTAGGGGTCGATGGCCACGCTGCACACCTGGCCTGTGTGGGAGCGCATGATGGTGGTGTAGCCCCGTGTAGCCATGTCCAGTATGCCCAGGCTGCCCTGCAGGCACACAGGGAAAATGCACTCATAGCACAAACAGCAGGCTTGTTATGGCTTAATTCGTAAAAAAAATAATTTCTTCTTCTTTTTAAAGGAACGTACTAAATCAATTGAACAGAAACCTAAAAAATACCAATACAGAAAGTGGACCAAACTGGAGTTCATCACCACTAAAATTTGCTTGCTCAATTGCATATTATTCTGAGGATCCCAGTATCATCCAAAGAAAAATATCCTACATGAACGCAAAGGCAAAAAACATTTAAAAAACTACAAGTGTACACCAAAGTAATCCACAACATCAAGCTATCCTGCCTTCATCACATTGCCATTACTTGCTGCATTATGTTTTCTTAACAATCCTACAACACAGAATCAAGCCACATAGGTCAACAGAAGGAGTGAACAGCTCTTCAGTGGTTCTGCTATTGGATGATGAAGACATGTGCCTTTACCAGTCTCCAGTGCAGACTTACCGTGGAGGTGGCTGCCAAGATCTTCAGCCCGTCATTGGAGAAGGAGACTGCCGAGACGGCACCCTCATGCTCTGCAACAGCAGAGAAGCTATTCCATAAAAGACTTTGGATAGACACAAGAAAGCTTGTACTCAAGAGTAACAGAGTTAGAACATTGTGTAACATGATCACAAGCATGCAAATGACAATATGATGAAGAAAGACCGAATTCACATCAGTTTTCCGCATTTTAATGAGTTTAACTTTTCACACTCTACTTCCTTGGTGACAAATAGAAATTCAAATGTCTGTTTTTCCTTTTGGTGTGAGCACATTTTTGAATTACATTTTTTTTTCAGGTCTAAAGTTTCTTTCCGCGTCCTTCTTTTCACCTCTTTGAAGTGGCAAGATCTAGAAGTCAAATCAAAAGAGAAGACATCAGGTACTATTCAGGAATTATTTTGTGTGAAAACTAGCATTGATTACTGCATGTTGGGCACAGCTCTCATTGTGACTAGGACACAAATCCCCACTACACATTTCCAGGAATATTATAACACCACCCCCACCCACCCCCCACCCCCCTCATTTTCCATACAGACAGCAGGACACAGAAGTCAAGCTGACCGACCTGCTTCAAGGTACACATGGGTGAAGTCCAGTGGCCACAGCCTGAGGTAGCCATCCTCTGACCCCGTCACACAGAACGTCTCATTGATGCACATGGCATTGATGGGGATCCCAGCCGCTGTCAAACAAGCATCACTGATGAGTAACATCCCCCAAAACAAGGCACAGATGCAAATTTTCCCTGGAAAGATAAGACATGCATGAACCCAAAATACCACAATTCTAACAGCCAATTAGAAAATTTCATCACTTATACCCACTCATCTGAAAACAACCATCTCTCTATAAAATAATGCAAGAACTAAAAAACATAAGTAAGAAAGCAAAACAGAACAGCTGTCCTTTGGAAAACGACTGGGTGCCTTTTTGGCGAGGATGTAAACAAACTTAGGAAGCGCGTACCTCAAGACCGTTTCTGACTTTTGTAAATGACATTATTGACAAGGGAAGTCACTGATATTGTCAAGTGGCTTAGCAAAATAAGTCAACAAAAGTTGTGACCCTTGAATACTGCATTCGTCTAGCATCTGTGCAACCCATATCCAATGAGTTAACATAACAAATAATTCAAAGCTATAACCTTGTAAAGGCCACAAAGAAAACTTTGTCTCCTGACATGGGAAAAATCCACAATGAGAAATACCCCAAAGACACCTGCATTTGACAGGTATGCAAAAGACAGAAAGTGCTCTCAATTAAAAAGACACCCCAATTCAGATGTCAAATGAAAGAAAAAAGAGATTTCATTAGACCTCACTCCCAGACAGACAAGTTTCCCGTGCATGCAAAGGTGCACCATATGGAAAAGACTGCTATTCCCATGTAGGATTCAACAAGCTCAGCACTTGCTATTCTAAACTCATTTACCAGCAGCACAACTCCATGGTCTGCAAGAGCTGACAGAAAGTGACTGACTGCACGATAGGAACCACGATGCCTCACCTGACTTGAAGTGCTGCTTGTCTGCATTCTTTTGGATGGGCAGCAGGCGGCGCACGTGTTGGATGGCCACTTTCTTGTAGTCCACCTCAAAGATGTAGCCCGTCTTGGTGCAGGCATAGCTGCAATGGTTACAATGCTTCATGGCATTTCTGTCCATAAAAATGACTGATTAATGAGCCACACAGAAACCATCTTTTAAAAAAAGAAAGCAGAAACTGAAAAGATGTGTTATGAGCACTTCCTTTGTTTCCAAGTAATGAATTGTATCCACTTTTTCACATTCAGCCATGCGACTTATTGATCATTATTATGACTTATACAACACAATGCAACAAGTATTACATAAAAAGGGGAGAACATTTTGTAATACTAAACATAAATGACATATATTTTCAAGGGCATTCACTACCTAATGAACATCAAGCAATTTATATTCCCGTCTGATGCTAAATTAAACAATGCATCTCTGGGTACTGAAATGAGACAGACATGTGGAGAACTTACACAAGACGTTCCTCGGGGTCCTTGGTGGCGTAATAGCCGGCCTCAAAGCAGACGTCGGTGAACTCCATGATGTGGTACTCCCCCATGCTGACGGGTGCAGATCGAAGTGACCCATCCCTCACTCGCCACAGTCGGATGTTGTCCCGACCACAGGACACCAGCCTGGGCAAGGCACACACACAACGTCTCACTGAGCAACTCTGTGTACGCTGCACGACTTATGAGCCTTTTCCAGGGAAGTAAGTGACAGGTACACAATGACTATAAATATAGCAATGAAGAGATGCATTAACAAAGATCTACAATTCGTATTGCAAATACAGTGAAACCGTTTCATTGATTAGGTGATGAAGCAAACAAAAGCAATCCCTCATTTCAGTTTTGAAAAAAGGTATTTAAAAACTTCTTTGATAAATACTCTCCGATCAAATATCCAAACACATATTTTGAGGGTTTTCTTTATAGCTGATGTTACTGTTGTCTTCGTTGCTTTCAACTCATTCGCGAAGCATAGCATCATATGCTGCTATGTGCTGAACAAAGTCAATGACAAAAAATACATCTATTTTATTGTGATCCCTGGGATAACATGCACTAAAATACTGTCTTAATGAGTTAAGGCTGACTTGTGTATGAGTTCTTCAATTTACACTTACTGGCAACCTTCCCTTCCTTTCTTTAATCTACGCTTGCTTCAGTTCCTTACTGGTAACCCTCCTTGTTCACAATGTTTGTTTCTTCAGCCCAGTGAACACTCATCCAGTGAGCCATTGCAAGCCACACACCTGGTGTCATCAAAGGGTGCCACAATCATCTTGATGATGTCCACATCTGTGTGGGCCTTGGCCATCACCTGCATCTCCCTCCGCTTCTGCACTCTGGATGTGTCCCAGATGACCACCATCTGTGGAAATCAACAATATATGGTCCTGTAAGCTGATACTACACTTAGTTACTGCTACAGTCACAGCATGACTACAAATAGCTATTATCGTTGACCAACCTCTCCACCAACGGAAATTTTCTGGTTATTTTCAGACAATCATTTGTAAGTGATCTCAAGGAGCATATACAGTCTGAGATGGCAGTCTGTATCAGAATCCATTCAAATCTCCACGGTCAAATCGAATGAAATCCATGAAACCATTGAAAACAACATATGAAATTATCTTTTTTATGAAATTTATAACCAAGGCCAATGAAAGGCAGCTCAAGAAACTTCTGTAATTAAAAAAAATTATGTGAATCCTGAATGAAGAAAAAATTTCCAACAAGCCCAATCAAAGGCAAATCCTACTATTCCAAGTCACTACTGTGAATAATAAGTTTGAAAAAAAACCAACGGCTTGCCTTGCATCTAGGCAATTAAACTCCCTGCTAAAAAAAGTTTACTTTTTTAAATTTGGAGCTAAAAGCAAGGACCACAAGGAAAAAAAGGGTTACCCATAACTGGCATAAGAGAAAGAGCTTGTCAAAGGGGAGGGAAAGCAAAGGAGACTGCTGGCAGCTCACATTTTTGCCCTGGCCATCCTTGCCGACACCACACAGCACCGTGCCCTTGTGTGCGAAGGAGAGGGAGTGGAGGCTGTGTGCATGGGTCTTGGCCATGGCCAGACATTCCCCTCCTGTGTAGGACCACACCCGCACCACACTGACCGTCCCTGTCTGGCCTGACCCCAGCAGCTGGCTGTCTGCTGGCATGGCCAGGCATGACACCTGCAAACAGTGAGCTTCTCCTGTGACCAGTTATACACAATAGCACACATTCATTCTCTCTCTCTCTCACATGCACACACACACACACACACACATACACCGAGAGATACACACTCAAACTAAACTACACATACACATTCACACAGACTGACCCCTCACAGCCATTCCCCTATCACCCCTCACAGCCATTCCCCTATCACCCCTCACAGCCATTCCCCTATCACCCCTCACAGCCATTCCCCTATCACCCCTCACAGCCATTCCCCTATCACCCCTCCTTGCAGCCATTCCCCTATCACCCCTCACAGCCATTCCCCTATCACCCCTCCTTGCAGCCATTCCCCTATCACCCCTCACAGCCATTCCCCTATCACCCCTCCTTGCAGCCATTCCCCTATCACCCCTCACAGCCATTCCCCTATCACCCCTCCATGCAGCCATTCCCCTATCACCCCTCACAGCCATTCCCCTATCACCCCTCACAGCCATTCCCCTATCACCCCTCACAGCCATTCCCCTATCACCCTCCTTGCAGCCATTCCCCTATCACCCCTCACAGCCATTCCCCTATCACCCCTCACAGCCATTCCCCTATCACCCCTCACAGCCATTCCCCTATCACCCCTCCTTGCAGCCATTCCCCTATCACCCCTCACAGCCATTCCCCTATCACCCCTCACAGCCATTCCCCTATCACCCCTCACAGCCATTCCCCTATCACCCCTCCTTGCAGCCATTCCCCTATCACCCCTCACAGCCATTCCCCTATCACCCCTCACAGCCATTCCCCTATCACCCCTCACAGCCATTCCCCTATCACCCCTCACAGCCATTCCCCTATCACCCCTCACAGCCATTCCCCTATCACCCCTCACAGCCATTCCCCTATCACCCCTCACAGCCATTCCCCTATCACCCCTCCTCACAGCCATTCCCCTATCACCCCTCACAGCCATTCCCCTATCACCCCTCACAGCCATTCCCCTATCACCCCTCACAGCCATTCCCCTATCACCCCTCACAGCCATTCCCACATCACCCCTCACAGCCATTCCCACATCACCCCTCACAGCCATTCCCCTATCACCCCTCACAGCCATTCCCCTATCACCCCTCACAGCCATTCCCCTATCACCCCTCCTTGCAGCCATTCCCCTATCACCCCTCACAGCCATTCCCCTATCCCCCCTCACAGCCATTGAAGGGGTGGGCTCCCTCTTACGCTTTTCCCCTCCAACTCATTGTTCTAAATTTAGTGATCGTGTGATCTGTGCGTGGCACTTCCACATTGAGATCAACATATGATTGCTAAGTTCAGACCAATGAGTTCAGGGGTAAAACAGGAGCCCAGCCCTTAGCTGATGGCCATGGGTGATATGGGAATGGCAGCAAGATGCAGCGTGTGGTAGTATGGAATACAATATGTTAACAATACTCAGTGTATAAACCATCTTCCTATACATACACATGATGCATAGCATTTCAAACTTGTGCTATTATGATCCATGACAAGATTAAGCGTGCTGCAGGAAAGAGTGAGAGGGTGCAAGGCCTCACCTTGTCAGTGTGTCCAATGAAGAATCTCTGGTGGCCGTTGGTCACCTTCATGGACACAACAACCGCATGGCAGGGGTAGACAACTGAGCTGCCATCTGCACTCCACAGCACCTGGGAATAGCAGCACCAGTTCTGAAAAATGTCTCCATTCTTCCTGTATTGGCACATGAAAGCAAACACAGACAACACAAACAGGAATTATGCAATAAATTGTTGTGACAGTCAGCAAGTCCTCATACTTTAATAGAAAACCTTGAGTGGTTCTCTTTGAGGCACCTGAAATTCTCTCTCTCTCTCTCTCTCTCTCTCTCTCTCTCTCTCTCTCTCTCTCTCTCCTCTCTCTCTCTCCTCTCTCTTCTCTCTCTCTCTCTCTCTCTCTCTCTCTCTCTCTCTCTCTCTCTCTCTTCCTCTCTCTCTTTCCTCTCTCCTCTTCCTCTCTCTCCTCTTCTCCTCTCTCTCCTCTTCTCCTCTCTCTCCTCTTCTCCTCTCTCTCTCTCCTCTCTCTCCTCTTCCTCTCTCTCTCTCTCTCTCTCTCTCTCTCTCTCTCTCCTCTCTCTCTCTCTCTCTCTCCCTCTCTCTTCCCTCTCTCTCTCTTTCTCCTTCCTCTCTCTCTCTCTCTCTCTCTCTCTCTCTCTCTCTCTCTCTCTCTCTCTCTCTCTCTCTCTCTCTCTCTCTCTCTCTCTCTCTCATGACTGAGTCTTGAACTGCTCTTGATTCAATCCCTCACTGACACCAGACAACAAACACAGAACAGAGACAGGACGCACACACTGGTAGTATAGCAGTGAGGCACACTCACGTCTCTAAAGGAGGCTCCCCCAAATCCAATAATCCTCTTCAGCTTCATTATTGGATCTGGCAAAAGGCTCTGGCAAAAGCAAAATCAAGAAACTACATGAGCTTCATAATACACAGTGCAAGGTTTTATCAACAACTGTGAGCAATATCATGGATATCAGTAGAATGATTGTACATTGTATGTGGAACACAATCAAATCAGGCATTTTTACTAATTTTTTTGTTGTTGATAATGTTACTTGTTAGATGAGAAAAAAATTCTGAGTTTCATATAATAATGTTATAAAGATAAAAGTCATGTGAGTGTTAAAAACCCTATCTACTCTAAACAAAACATCCCAGCAATATCACAATATTACCTTATATTTTGGCTGTTCCCTCACAACTGGAAAGGATTCAACATCTTTGGTTTTGATTTTCTGTAAAAATAGAAGACCAGAATTATCATGTAAACTATGCTCCAAACATGTTTTCAATCCACACCAGACATATGCAAAGTACAACATACTCACATTCATGTCATGCCCACTTATTTTCATTCTGTGTAACCAGCTGTTCATGCTATGTTCATTTAAAAGAAAAGAAAATATCAATGAAGTTACTATTTATATTGTAAGACTTCAATAAGTTGAAGACAAAGTGTCTACTACTCCATAGATGTTTAGAGGACATGTTGGTGGAACAAAATGCTGTGGTAACTGTTCACCTTGATGTCCAAAGTGATGGGTTTTTCCTTGTACTCCGTCACTTTCCGATCAGGGTCAGCAAAGACATGTCTCTCAGGATCTCGGTCATGGTGGATGATCACGTCCTCTCCAAACCCTGGTACCTCTCTGGTAGGCTTCTTCCTTGCTTTCTGTCCCAGACAACATTGCAACGCCTTGTGATGTCAAGACAAATCGGAAGCTTTAGCTTTGCCTGCCATGAACATCGACAAAGACTCGAGTAAACTGATCACTGGCATTTTTCTCTGCATGACCTACCTATTACAGTGGTTACAAAGTTAATGGTGGTTATCATTATGGTGGTGTGACAAAGTGATGGCCATCTAAATTTGATATCACACTCACACACACACACACACACACACACACACACCACACACACACACACACACACACACACACACACACACACACACACACACACACACACACACACACACACAGAAGCACACGCATCATAAAATCAAGTCCACACATAAATCAGTTCCAATTATTATTATGTGGTGAGTGCCAGTGTGTGAGAATTACCTCCTTTGGTGCAGTGAGCTTGTGAATCATGGAGACTTGGTCCGACACACACTTCCTGACATCCACAGTGCATCATAAAATGAAGTCCACACATAAATCAGTTCCAATTATTATTATGTGGTGAGTGCCAGTGTGTGAGAATTACCTCCTTTGGTGCAGTGAGCTTGTGAATCATGGAGACTCGGTCCGACACACACTTGCTGACATCCACAGTGCGTGCCTCTACTCTCTTGGGGCTGGCATGGTGGTCAACTAGAAAATAACAGACACAAAAAAATAAGACACGAAATTTTCAATCATTTCACATTCACAACGATGTCATATTACCATTACCTCCACTCTAAAGCTTATGCAATGAGCCTTTCACTCATCATTGTATTCTTCATCACTACATACAGACAACATCATGGCAGAGTCATCTCACTATCTCACAATGTGTTACCCCATATTTTCAGCCCTGCACTTCACCACATTACATAGCAGTGCACAGACTAGCATCAGGCTTTTCACCAGGTTGAGAACTACGGAAGTAATCACCTGTTTTACTTGCAAGTGCTCCCTCCGAGTGCTGCGCTGAATCAAATGGCTTTTTGCTGCCCTCCGAGGGAAACCTGACCCAAAGAGAAGAGCGCATCAAAGTCAGCATCCTGAAAACCATCAGTGATCCCAGTCACAAGGACACTTAACACCACTGAAGTTTAATGATTGTCATTCAGTTGATTGAGAAAAACAAATTATTCACTGGCTTGGACTCTTCAATGTAGATATCCATGTCAGATCTGCAAGATCAATATATATATATATATTTCTCATGGTTGCAGCTGTGCTCATTAGGAAAAAACATAGATAATAAAAATTGTGGTTATGGTAACCTGACTGACCTTTTTTCCCTGCTGACTCTACACTTCTATTTTAATCATGCACCAAAAAAACAACAGCACAAATTTAATTGAAGGTAAACAATGAACTGTGTGAGCACTGTCCCATCTTCCCTACCCTATGAGCACCCAGGGAACCCATTATTTCCGTTTTGAAAAAAGCATTTTCAGTGAAAGTTTGGTTTATGTTCAATCTGGCCTTTTCGTTAAAAAAAAAATTCAAGTTAAGGCCGACCTACCAACCTTTTTTTGTTCCTTCTCCATGTTACCTTAACCACAACTTATTGTGTGTGCCTTACAGACTGGTGCCTTTGTTCTTGCCGAGACCACTGAGAAATGTAACAATGATCACAAAAGAGCGTTAATGCAGATCTTACACTTGGAATCATTCAGCTTCAGAGAGTCATGATGCAAAGTCAACTAGCTTCCTGGGTCACTACGGCAATCATAAAAACATTTCCCCTCAGTCATGTTTTCCTGGCACTGCAAAATCAAAATATTACTTCTTGTAAGAAGTCAGTGAAATGTCCCCTTTCCTGAAGAAGCTGACAGACATCCAAGTTGTGGCCTGTTTCTCAGACAGCCTGTGCCCAAGGCTACATTACTCAACAGAGATCCTTGGATGGACAAGTGCTCCATGCAACAGCTGTTGTAGATTTGGAATGACACTGCAGTATGTCCTGCACCCACTGAAGAAGTTTCCAGAATGGTTTGGCCATCAATCATGGCTGAATAAAGCCCACTCCAATAAAAATGACAGAATGGATGGAGGAAGGCATGATGGTGAGTGAGGGCTTGCCTGATCATGTCATAGTGGTCATGCCACTGGTCCCCCTTGTAGGTGGGGAAGGAGAACTCCCTGGGCAGGGGCGAGATGCCATGGTCCAGCAGTCCCTTCTTCTTGGCCTCCTCCATGGTCAGTCCTGCACAGCACACGCACAAACATGTACACAGTCAGCCTGTATTGCCCTGCACAGCACACACACTTGCATGTACACACCCTGTATCACCCTGCACAGCACATGCACAAACATGTACACAGTCAGCCTGTATCACCCTGGGCCCGTATCCAGAACGGCGATTTATCTTTTTAACACTCGATTTATCCCCTAACCCTGGGTTATCTTGATCGGTTAGATAAGGTACGCTCATCAGAGGATCCTAGGATGCGCTTATACTGGTTTCCAGCCAAGGGAGAGCGGAACAGACAGTTGGAATCGTCTGAGTTTAGAGATAAATCGGGGTTAAAATAACTCGCCGTTCTGGATACGGACCCTGCACAGCACACACATTCACATCTTCAGTCAGCCTGTATCACCCTGCACAGCACACACACTCACATCTACAGTCAGCCTGTATTGCCCTGCACAGCACACACACTCACATCTACAGTCAGCCTGTATTGCCCTGCACAGCATACACACAAACATGTGCACAGTCAGCCTGTATTGCCCTGCACAGCACACACACAAACATGTACACAGTCAGCCTGTATTGCCCTGCACAGCACACACACAAACATGTACACAGTCAGCCTGTATTGCCCTGCACAGCACACACACAAACATGTACACAGTCAGCCTGTATTGCCATGCACAGCACACACACCAACATGTACACAGTCAGCCTGTATTGCCCTGCACAGCATACACACCAACATGTACACAGTCAGCCTGTATTGCCATGCACAGCACACACACAAACATGTACACAGTCAGCCTGTATTGCCATGCACAGCACACGCACCAACATGTACACAGTCAGCCTGTATTGCCCTGCACAGCACACACACCAACATGTACACAGTCAGCCTGTATTGCCATGCACAGCACACACACCAACATGTACACAGTCAGCCTGTATTGCCATGCACAGCATACACACCAACATGTACACAGTCAGCCTGTATTGCCATGCACAGCACACGCACCAACATGTACACAGTCGGCCTGTATTGCCCTGCACAGCACACACACAAACATGTACACAGTCAGCCTGTATTGCCATGCACAGCACACACACAAACATGTACACAGTCAGCCTGTATCAGTAGAATTTGACTGTTTTCATTCACCAATTCCGTGTCAAATGTAAGCTCTATATCACAATGTAGACGAGAAAAAAGGTGCATAAATACCAGCTTTATTGCATGGAGTCATTTTGCTACAAAGTACATGGTAATTTTGTTGACAAATGTTCTCAGGATTAATGAGAAACACGCCGATACATTCGCGCAACATCGTCTGTATTTACATGTTGCACTGTGGTCTGGTTACCTCCCTCGATCTGCTCCTCACCACATCCGCTTGAGGGCGCTGCTTTTCAAGCGTCATCACTTTTCGTATAGGGAAAGCCTCGGATGCACCTTCTTTGTGTAACATACGTTCTTTTCTTCTGCTTCGTCTTTTCCTCCTTATGCTTCATTTTCTCTCCTCCTCCTCCTTCCTATTCTTCTACTACTCCTCCTCCTGCTTCGTGTTTTTCTTCCCTCCTCCTACTCCTTCTCCTGCTTCGTTTTTTCTTTCTCCGGTTACTCCTCCTGCTTCGTCTTCTTCTCCTCCTGCTTCGTCTTCTACTCCTCCTCCTCCTCTTTCTGATTCGTCTTCTTCTCCTGCTTTCTTCTCCTCTCTTCCTGCTTCCTCTTCTTCTCTTTCTCCTCCTCCTGCTTCGCCTTTTTCTCCATCTCCTCTTCCTGTTTTGTTTTCTTCTCCTTCTCCTTCTCCTGCTTTGTTTTCTTCTCCCTCTCCTTCTCTTCCACCTGCTTCGTTTTCGTCACCTTCTCATCCTTCTGCTTCGTCTTCTTCTCCTCCTGCTGCTTTTTCTCTCCTTCCTCCCCTCCTTCTGGTGCTTTTTCTTTTTCTCCTTCTCCTTCTCCTACTTCGTATTCTCTTTGTCCTACTCCTTTCTGCTTCGTCTTCTTCTCCTCCTCCTTCTCCTGTTTGTTCTCCTCCTTCTCCTGCTTCGTCATCTTCTCTTTCTCCTCCTCCTGCTTCGTCTTCTTCTCCTGCTGCTGCTTTTTCTTCTTTTCCTTCTCCTCCTCGTACTTCGTCTTTCTTTCTCCTACTCCTCTTGCTTCGTTTTTTTCATTTCCTCCTTCTCCTGCTTCGTTTTCTTCTCTGTCTGCTTCTTCTGCTTTGTCTTTTTTTCTTTCTCCTCATCCTCCTCCTGCTTCGTCTTCTTCTTCATCTTGCTGCAGCTGATTCCTCTCCTTCTCCTCCTCCTCCTCCTCCTCCTGCTTCGTCTTTTTCTCATGTTTCGTCTTATTTTCCTTCTCCTTTTCCCCCTCCTGCTTCGTCTTCTTCTCCTCCTCTTGCTTCGTCTTCTCCTTCTCCTCCTCCTGCTTCGTCTCCTTCTCCTCCTTCTGCTTCGTTTTCTTCTCCTTCTTCTTCTCCTGCTTTTCTTTTTCTCCTCCTTCTCCTCCTCCTGCTTCGTCTTTTCCTCCTCTTTCTCCTCATGCTTCGTCTTCTTTTTCTTCTCCTCCTCCTGCTTTGTCTTCCTCTCATTCTTCTCCTCCTGCTTTGACTTCCTCTCCCTCTCCTCCTCCTTCTCTTCCTCCTGCTTCGTCTTCTTCTCCTTCTCCTCATTCCTGATTCGTCTTCTTCTCCTCATCCTGCTTCGTATTCTTCCTTCTCCTGCTTCTTCTCCTGTTTCTTCTCCTTCTCTTGCTTCGTCGTCTTCTCCTCCTCCTTCTCCTCCTTCTCCTGCTCTTTCTTCTACTTCTTCTTCTTCTGCTCCTCCTCCTTCTTCTCCTTCGACCGCTTGGTCTCCTCCTGCTTCGTTCTTTCTCCCTCTCCCCCCCCCCCCCCCCCTCCTGCTTCTTCTTGATCTTCTCCTCCTCTTCGTCTTCATCTCCCTCTCCTCCTCCTGCTTCGTCTTCTCTTTCTCCTGCTTCGTCTCCTTTTACTTCTCCTGCTTCGCCTTCTACTTCTTCTTCTTCTCCTTCTCCTCCTCCAGCTTCCTTTTCTTCTCCTTCTCCTGCTTTAACTTAATCTCCTCCTTCTCTTCCTCCTTCTTCATTTTCTCCTTCTTTTCCTCCTGCTTCGTCTTCTTCTTCTTCTCCTTCTCGTCCGGCTTCGTTTTCTTCTAATCCGCTTGCTTCGTCTTTTCCTTCTACTGCTTTTCTTCTCCGTTCCCTCCTTCAGCTTCGTCTTCTCCTCCTCCTTACTCTCTTCCTTCTGCTTCGTCTTCTTCTCCTTCTCCTCGTCCTGCTTTCTCTTCTTATCCTTCTCCTGCTCCAGCTTCGTTTTCTTCCTCATGCTTCGTCTTTTTTTCCTCCTCCTTCTCCTGCTTCGTATTCTTTTTTTTTCTCCGGCTCCTCCTCTTGTTCGTCTTCTACTCCTTCTCCTCCTCTCCTTTTTTTCTGATTTGTCTTTTTTTCTTCTCCTCCTGCTTTCTTTTCCTCCTCTTCCTACATAGTCTTTTCTTCTTCTCCTCCTCCTCCTGCTTCGTCTTCTTCTCCATCGGGCTGCTTTCTTCTCCACTTCGTCTTCTCCTTTTCCTCCTCCTGCTTTGTCTTCCTCTCATTCTGCTCCTCCTGCTTTGACTTCCTCTTCCTCTCCTCCTCCTTCTCTTCCTTCTGCTTCGCCTTCTTCTCCTTCTCCTCATTCCTGGATTGTCTTCTTCTCCTCATCCTGCTTCGTATTCTTTTCCTTCTCATGCTTCGTCTTCTTCTCCTCCTCCTCCTGCTTTGTCTTCTTCTCCTTTGCCTTCTCCTCCTCCTGCTTTGTCTTCTTCTCCTTTGCCTTCTCCTCCTCCTGCTTCTTCTCCGTCTCCTTCTTCTCCTCCAGCTTCGTCTTCTCCTCCTTTTCCTCCTCCTTCTTTTCGTCTTGCTTTGTCTTCTTCTCCGTCTCCTCCTCCTGCTTCGTCTTCCTTTCCTTCTCCTTCTTCGTCTTCTCCTTCTCCTGCTCCTGTTACGTCTTCTTCTCTTTCGCCTCCTCCTGCTTTGTCTTTTTATGCTTCTCCTGCTCCTGCTTCGTCTTCTTCTCCTTCTCCTCCTCCTGCTTCATCTTTTTCTCCCTCCCCCCCTTATGCCATGTCTTCTTCTCCTTCTTACTCCTCCTGCTTTGTCGTTTTCTCCTCCTCCTCTTCTTCCTTCTGCCAAAGAACGTACGTTACACAAAGAAGGCGCATCCGAGGCTTTTGTGCGAAACGAGTGACGGCAGCGCCCCCAAGCGGCTGTGGCGATGAGCAGATCAAGGGAGGTAAACACAGTGCAACATGTGGCGATTCTACGAAGATACATAATGTAATAATTGTTCGTATACAGAGGTTGCAAGTAGTGATTGCATAAACTCACTGTAATTTGGTTTTCCTTGTCGTCTATAAACGATAGCAATAATTCTTTAATTGTGCTGCCGAAGTTATTTAAAAAAAACTCTGTGTCCATGGAAAGATAACGCTGAAAGGACTTCATATATCCCAGAAAGATGTCCATATGTCAATCACTCAAAACACAATGTAACAATGCCGTTGTGATGAACTTCATCTGTGGAAACCTTGACAGGTAATGTTGCAGAGTACTCAAAAGGCTGCATACACCTTACAACATACAACGCCAACTACCGACCAAATTACTGTTACAAATCTCGGTGTGTACCTTGAAATATTTTAGGCAAGACGCCAAGAGAACTGAAGTTTATCACTTCTTGGATTCAATCAAGCAAACGCAACGGTCCAGTCTCAATCAGGTAAACGCTAAGGCTACGAGAGTAGCATTTATTGTGCAAGATACCACCAAAGCTGCCTTTCTGATGTCCGAGTACTCAACGTACTCGTACTAATTCGTACTCACTAGTAATACATGAACTTAAAAAACAAACTGGAGAGCAATTATGAAGAGATCGGCGACATGACGCCGGGATAATCGTAGTCAGCAGCCACATAACTGACACAAAATATAATAACAATCGTCCCTACATGTCCTGTTTATAATCTAATACTTTTTCATCCGTAAATAACACGTACTTTCCGAAACGATTACAAAAGTGCAAAAATCCGCATAAATACGAGAAATGGCCATCAAAGCTAGATGCCTGAATACCGACCGTAATTGTAGGAACCGACGAAATCCCCATGACGTCATTGGTATATCTCCGTGGGTATTTATGACATGTACATGTAGGAACGGTACACATTTATTCTCTGACACCGGCAGTCTGACAAGGGGGAAAAGCCCCATATGTACTACAAGCACACTGACAGCACCTAGTTCTGCTTGGGGTTCCCCATTGTGCAGCTGCTGGAGCAGGCTTCAAAAGGTCTATGACCACAGCTTCCCACCGTCTAACGGCGGCCGAGAACACAACGACGCTCAAGAAGACTGACATGATTTCGTCCTGAGTCATTCTGGTACCAAAAAAGGAGCTACTGAGTTTCCGCAAAACAAACGTGAAATAATTAGAAAAAAACGGTATGTACACCTCGGGTGCTTGTGAAATAGAATAACAGCAGACAATTTGCACCAGTACTGGGTCATCAATCATTCTTCCGAACGCCATTGTAACTTTACCTGGTTTATCATGTATTTGCCATTTACGATCCTTGTCTTTCACCTTTTTGAGGCGACTTATCGCTTGAATTTTCTGTTGTAAATTTTGGAAAGTGCTACTGGTGTAAAAAGGCCGAAGTCTCCGATAGTCTACCAAGCTGATAACCCCTTAAAAATGGGTGTAAACGGCAGTCTTGTCATCACGAGCAAGGATTCAACTGTGACACATAATTGCCTTGCACTATCATAGTAGCTCAACCCGTCGGCAATTGAGCAAAAGATCAGGTGCCATGGTTCAATCCCTGTTCGGGATGACTCGACAGCTGTTTTTCTATCCTCGTAATCAGGGCTTCATTTCCGTCCCGTCAGAAGAGGAAACGTAGGAATATCTCTTTCTGTGTGATTCTTGACAAACCTGGAACTGAATGTCACGAAATAGCTGGGATCGATCTCACGAGACATAACTGTGTTAGTCTCCCTATCAATTTGAAAAATAAAGAACCGTGGACAGCAACCGACAAAGTATTCTTTCGTGAGTACAGATGGCCCTGAAAAGGGCCGTTCGTAAGCGGACGTAGACCAAGGGGGGTAGAGCCTCCCGCCCAGGGATGTAGACCGCCGAGTCACAAGGACGTGGCGGCTCTGTCTCTGTGGCACTGGCAGGGCTCCGTCCCTGCTGGCAGGTATACGTCGTGAAGTACTCTCTTGGCAAGCTTTCGGAAATCTTCCTTCATCAGGCCAAGTGTGTGAGAGGCTGGCGGGGACGGCTTAAATAGGGGATGGTACGCCAAGACCCAGAGACCTCATGCGACGCACGTGCAAGTCGTGAGAAGTTCACTTGTAGTGCGCCATGAACCCGAGATCTCTGTTGAGTCCGGCGTGGTGCGTGCTGAACAGTCTGATGAACTTCTGTTCAGCGACCCTGCGTCGTCGAGTGTCGTGCAATCCACCCGCTAGCACGCTAACCATCATATCTCCTGCTGAGTGGCCCGGCAAACTAAAGTGCTCCGCCACTGGTAGAGGTGACTGGCTCCTGATGGTCGCCCTGTGTCCATTCATGCGCTGGCGCAGTGTCTGTCCTGTCTCTCCGACATACCACGCATCAAGTGACTTTTTGACGAAAATCAAAGTTCACGATGATAACACATGTACCTTCTGTAACACTGAAAAAAACACACAACAGCATCTCTTTCTTGAATGTGCTCACACTCACCTCCTCCGCAAAGTATTACGTATCTCACAAAACTACACAATCGACAAATTTTGCTATTCCCGATAATTTACTCGAATTAAATGCAACTAACAGCTACACATTACATCATTATTCTAATAGAGAGACATAGCTATTATTGCAGGAGCAAGAAAGAAAAGCCAGGCATGATAGATCTCCTCTACTGTATACTAAACAATGAAGCTGGAAAAATACATCACAACAATCGAAGAGGTATTGGACGGTTTTCACTTTTAATAATGGTCACTCTGATTTTAAGTATTTAAATAAACCGAAGATTTTTCCGCCCCAGGGATAGAACCACGGCACTGCGCCTCACGCATCTTCAAACCCCAAAGCATGCTCGCCTGTCTCCGCCTGTCAAAAAGACATGGTTTCAACAAGCGAGTAGAGACCATGTACTCGTGCAAGAGTGGAGAGCACTGCGGGGGGGGGGCTGCAAGGAATTTGTATACATTTGAGACAAGATGGAAGGGAGGAGAAGTTCCTGTAAACTTTTTTTTGGTTTTGCTTTGGCACATCGTAGAGGTTAAACCAAACCTAACGCAGTCACACAAAGGGGTAGGTGCATCGTAGATGTTCACCAAGTATCATTCACGCACAGACAGAATTACACACACAGATTTAAGGTAGACCCTGCTCAGAGCTATAAACAAAGACTTTTCAGTCTCGCAAAGTGAGGTGGGTGGGTGTTTGAGAACCTGTGATTACCTCATTTTAAACATGTATTACGCATCTGGGGACCAATGCTACTACACTATTCAAAATAACGTCTGGGTGAGTAAACAACAGATTAAGAACAATATAAGGTATTCGATTCATTCTAATCACAGAATAAGTGGAGCTACCTAGGAAATAACATATCTGACACTTCGAATGCAAAATCCATCCTGACGACGCCAGCGAGCTGGATGTAGTCGTTGACGAGCCTGGCCCTGTGAGGAGTAGCATTGTCATCCTGGAACATGGCGTTCGGGCCAATCTGTTGCAGGGTCAGCAGAACAAGAGGGGCAAGAATCTCGTCCCTGTATCGCTGGCCAGTGAGATTCCCGACCACATGGTACAGGGGGGTGCGATGATGAAGGCTGAAGCCCCCCCGAGACCATGACAAAGCCCCCGCCGAAGGTCATCCTCTCCTGCACTATGTTGTCCTCGTAGCGCTCGCCCTCACGCCTCCATATCCACTGCCGCCCGTCAGAATGGTACAGGTTGAACCTGGACTCGTCACTAAACATGACCTTTGCCCAGTCCCGATGTGTCCACCTGAAATGGCGGCGACTCCAGGCCAGACGAGCCTGGCGATGAACCTGTGCCAATAGGGGACATACAGCAGGACGACGACTCCACAGCAGGACGTCATGCAGGCGGTTGCTGACGGTCCTCTCGCTAACGTTGGTGTTGGTGGCTGTCCTTAGCTGTCCTCAGATGACTCTGGGGGTGGTGGCCCGGTGCTGCAGCGCCTGCCGTTCAATGAAGCGATCTTCCCGAAGTGTGGTCTTTTGGGGGCGACCCGACCTGGGCCTCTCCTGGGCATCGTTGGTGGCCTGGAATCGCTGATTCAGTCTTACAATGACTGAGTGGAACACTCGTAGTCGCCTGGCCACTTTGCATTTCGATACGCACTCTTGCAGCCAGGCAATGGCTCTTCCTCTGTTGGTCGTTGTCAGCTTCTTTCTGGCAGGCATGGTGAGAAAATGGCAGCTAGCAGAAAACCGGTAGCTTATAAAGCCAAGTTTTTTTTTTTACAATTCACACTTCACGAAATGTCCTTGCACGTGCGAACCAAATTTTCCATCTTACCTGCCCATGTCTACCCGTGTGCACGCCAGAAAACAGCCTACTTTTTGGCGATTTTGCAGTTCGTGTCTCGTGCTACAGCTTTGCGACAGAGAATCCCGTGCAGTTTTTCTGCTAACTCAGCATACCCTATCGACTGGTGGATAACATGTGACAGCCATTTGATTTTGTTGACAAAGGAACAGGGTGTTTCAGACAAATGAATTTAGGAGGTAAAATCAGTGGTCCGTCCCTAACTTTTTTCCGCCAGTATAGTACGAATACGATCCAATCTCGAGTTCCCTAGTTATTCGCCTCCTATGAGACGCGTAGGGAGACGCGGTGGATCAGTTCTTATCCCCAACCCAGAGGGAAAGGCAGCAAAGAAAAAAAAGGCAGACATGAATTCTGATTACATGAGCGAAAGCTTTGCAATACTTGGAGTGCATTTGCAGTTGTCCAAAGTTAACAAACACCACACGTCATCTGGAGACTGATGCATCACTACGGCTTCCCACCAAAGTTTGTTACCATCATCCAACAACTTTACGAGGACGCCACCTGCCAAGTCGTCCATGACGGGAAGCTGACGAAGCCCTTCTCAGTACAAACCGTCCGTCAAGGCTGTTTACTCTCGCCGACAATCTTCCTGATGGTGGTTGACTGGATCATGCGACAGTCTACAGCAGGCCAGAGGACAGGTATCCAGTGGACCTTCACACAGCAGCTGGAGGACCTTGACTTCGCTGATGACACCAGTATTCTCTCCCACAGTCACCAAGATGCACAAGAAAAGCTATGCCGCGTCGCAGAAGAAGCCGAGAAGACTGGACTCCAAATCAACACTGGAAAGACAAAAGTCATGAGGGTAAACAACAGACATCAGTGCGACTACATCAAGTAGACATCAAGGACACAGACAAGTTCGTTTATCTGGGCAGTGTAGTCAGCAAAGATGGGGGACCAGATAAAGACATCAAGTGCAGAATCAACAAAGCAAGATACGCCTTCAACACCTTGCGCCCAATCTGGAGGTCAACAGCCCTCTCACTCCACAACAAGATCCGAATATTCAACACCAATGTGAAGTCTGTCCTGCTATATGGCTCAGAAACATGGCGGGTAACAAAGACCAACACCCACAAGCTCCAGACATTCGTCAACAGATGCCTGAGAAATATCCTCAACATCAGAAGGCCAGAGACTGTCTCCAATGAAAATCTGTGGGACAGGACAAAACAAGCCCCAATCGACCAGGAGATCAGGAAACGAAAATGGGAATGGATTGGCCACACGCTACGAAAGCCTGCACCTAACATCACCAGGCAGGCTTTGGAATGGATTCCACAAGGAAAGCGCAAAGTGGGTCGACCAAAACAGACTTGGCGTAGGAGTGTCCACGCTGAAGTAAAGGCCACCAGAATGACATGAGCGGAACTGAAGAGGACCTGCCAGAGCCGTGTGCGTTGGAAGAGTGTTGTTGCGGCCCTATGTTCCTCAAGGAATCAAGAGGCATAAGTCAAGTAAGTCAAGACACGTGTGAACGTCTGAAGTAAAGCCCACATTGTACTGTGTATTAAATAACGCTTCCTGCAAAACAGGAACACGCTGAAAAGAATATACAAAAAGTCTGTGCCATATTGGGAGTTAGTTCTATCACAAAACCGGTTATACGAAATCCCAGCGGGGAAAAAAGTGAGAGAAGAAATATAGCCACCAGTCCTGTGCGAAGTAGCGTTCAACTGCCTCAAGATAAGTGACAAATGATTCAGCGCTTGGAACGTAAATGCTGAACGGAAGAGAGAACTGAGAAAGCGCGATAACGTTGCTTCGGCAGCTCGTTTAACACTTGATGTAACATCGACATGAAGACGGAATCGACAGAAATTCCAGGTGAGTCGGGGAAACAGCCATCAACGGGAGATACATCATACTTTCCATTAGCTTCGCTAGGACTGCAACGAGAGGACACACGTGCAGAGCAGACGGGTGGCGAAATTGCTGTCAAAGCGCCCCACCCAGCGTCCACAGTGGCTGCGATGGGTGCCAGGCGAGAGGCAGTGACGACCAGGAAGTGAGGAGAATGACAAGAGCGACGAAAGTGACAGATCTGACGACGAAGAATGGGAAGTCGCGCAAGCAGGTCAAAACCCGCAGTCCCAAAGCGACCTGGACGACATCACGTCTGTGTGCATCAGGTTCAGTGCATCGGTGACACTGAAAACAGAAGCAACTGAAGGTGCAGTGGCAGCAGACATAGATGAAGCCAGTCAAGCACCAATTAGCGTCACAGATTCTCGTGCAGGTAGACCACATTCTCATGTTGTGTTGTATTCCTTTTTCTTGTCCTGAACGTTAAGGGGGAAAGACATTATCTGAAGCTGCTGAACCTTTTCTGGAGAAAGGATTGTCCATGCCGTTCAGGCTTTCAGATTTGGTGGTAGTGGTGGTAGTAGTAGTAGTAGTAGTAGTAGTAGTAGTAGTAATAGAACTAGTAGCAGTAGTAGCAGCAGTAGCAGCAGTAGTAGAAGTAGAAGTTGTTGCTGCTGCTACTGTTGCTGCTGCTATTTTTTTAATGTTGCAGAAGCAGCATTTGTGGTCACATTGGAAGCAGAAGTTGTGGTATTTGTTGTTGCAGTGATAAAAAGTAAAACAATAGCTTCTAATATCTTCCCGATTTAGAGAATATCAAACGAGAAATTTGCCATTACCACACAGTTATGTAGATATATATAATAAAACCTTAACTCTGCAGCTGTATATCATGATTCTGATTTACATACGTGTTCCCAGACCAAATGCACCAGAGCTACACTGCGTTGTCGATGAGATCATGGCAAATGCTCGTAGTCCTTGATAGTGTCAAGAAGACAGGGCTGAGACAAGTGACGGCTGGGACTCTTCCTCTAAAGGCCCTCTGCTGTCCTGCTTCTCTGCAAGTCTCTCGTCCTTTCCTATTGCCAGGCTATAGTCTCTGTGTCTTATTAATCGTAAAACCTCGTCTCGTCTGTTCTTTATAGGTAGAAAGGCGTGGTTTTATATAGCGACTTTTCACCATTGCCGGGGTCTCTCCCCCTGATTACTGGACCGCTTGTCCAATCTTTCACTGGCTCCTGACTAGAAATACAGTGACAGACAGGACGAAGACAGTCAGGTACCCGCAGCAACTCCACTCCCTGGGGAACATTGAAACTCCATGCTTAAGTGGGTCATGTTTGCCTCCCACACTGACATGGCACACATTGCTTGGGGCCACCCATGTCCGAGCTGCTGGAGTAAGCCTAGAAAGCTCCACGGACACGGGTTCCAGCTGCCTTCTCTTATCTCGTTTCGTCTTGCTTTGTTATGTGTTCAGTTTTGTTGTCCTGTCTGGTCTTGTCTGAGCACAAACACGCATACATGTATAATAAAGTATCTCACTCTACCGCCAGCCACTGACGCGATGCGGACACATCAAGGATCTGGAGTAGCTGAAAACGTCGTGGAACCTTCCGCACCACAAGCTGACGAAACTTCCTTCTCTATGGTGAAATATATGGAAAATCTGTTCAAGGTACCTGATTTGGGTATGCCATGATTTTGCTTCATTTTCTTTTTATTTTTTGTTAAAGATTTTGATTCCATGAAATGTATTTGTTTTCATTCTCCTAATGTTTAGCAGTAAAACTTAATGCTGAAAATGAGTTTTCCTTCATGAGGTAAAACTTTTGTTTACATTTGAAACATTCTCTTTTCTCTCTCTCCAAGAAACCACATTAGTGATTAGTTTTCCAAACTGAATAGGTTCAATAGCTTTGGCTATTTTAAGATTATTTTAATCACTCTAAAGTGCAACGAAATATATTTTTAGTGGTTCTAAAGTTATTATGATGTCTGCAGTAGTTGATGATTTACGTGAATATCTGTTTGATTACGTGTGTGTTAAAAAAAGCTATTTCTTTATTTTCAAAAAACCGACTTCAGAGTGGGCAGGCAATACTTTGTTTGCGACCAAAGCTTCTGCCATTAAGATCTTCCTTGAATGGCCAACGAAAATGCTTGAACGTATCCATGAGATTCCCGTTAGCAGTGAGGCACAGAGTCCTTTGCAACTAAGGCAGAAATAGAATGATGATGAGGTGGTGTGCTACGCAAACTGACACTTTTTCATACAAAGAAAAAAACAACGCAGGCGTCTTGTGGAAATTAAACACAAACGTATGTCGGTGAAATTGAAAACCGATAATCTCAAAGAACATTCACTGGTGTTTGGCCTTCTGAACAGATGAAATATCTCAATATCGCCACTGTGACCCTCATCAGTGCAAATCCTGCTGTATCTTAATCTGACCCACTCAGATCAACGCAGTTTGGAAGGCGTGGTCACATTAATTTTGACTGTATTCAAATGACCGTTGTCAGCGCGAGGACTAGAAACTCAGCAGTAGTGAAAGCAAGTCCTGCCTGGGCTATTGCAGTCGCAGGCTCCACTTCCTCATTTCTTTGGCTTCTTTAGCTTGTTCCTCTACTGCCTCTGCTCCTTCTTCATATCCTTCCCCTTTTCATTCATGGTGCTCATTTCTCGCCCCTTCTTTCTTCTGTTTCTCCGTCCTCTGCTCCTAATCATTTGTTTTCTCCTTTTTCTCCTCCTCCCTTTCTTGCTAAAATTTATTTCACTTCTCTCGCTCGTACTTCACCTTCTTCATCTCCTCTTCCTTTCCTGCTGCTTGTGCGCATTTTCTTTCTTCTCCTTCTGTGCACGCTGCTACTTCTCCTCCTGACTTGCTACTTCTGCAACTAATTTTCCTACTCTTCCTGTCTCAGCTTTTACGTTTCCTGACCCACTCTTGCTCCTCCTGCTCTTGCCTGTTGCTCCATCTCTAGTTGCTCTTTGTCGCCTCCTGCTTATCCTCCTCCAGCTCTAGCCTCCCCTGCTCCTCCTCGCCATACCTACACTCCTCTTCGTTCTCTTCACTCTCTCCTTCTCCTCCTCGTCTTTCTTCTCATTCTCCTCGTCGTTTTCATTCTTTGCCTTTTCTTCGTCCTTCATCTCGTCATCTTAATTTCCCCCTCGACATTTCATCGTCCTTTTCATCATCCTTCTCGCACTCCTCTTTGTCCTTCTCTTCGTCCTAATTCGCATCTGCATCTTCGTCGTTCTTCTTTTCTTGTTCTCCCTTTTCTTGTATTGTTTGTTCCCTCCATCCTCCTTTTTCTACTCCTCAGCTTCAGCTCCTGTGCCTTCTCATTTCCTCTTGCTCCTCCTACTTTATTTTTCTTCTTTCTATTCCTTCTCTCTCTTCTACTTCCTCTTCTTCCTCCTTTCTCATTCTCCCACAGTATGATAGACTAGAACAAAATAAGATAGAATTTTCACGGCGGTTTCCAATATAAAATTGTACACAGGATTCTTCCCGTCGAGGAGATATTGTTCCAAATCAACAGTGTACAGAACAATAATTGTTCAGTTTGGAAGAGGGAAGTTGAAACGTTGAATCATTCTTTGTTTACCTAAACTTCAGTAAACGAGTGTGGAATCAAATATTTTACATTTTAGAAAGGAAACACATTAAAACATGATAAAGGTTAGATGTGGTATTTGGTATTCTCCATGAAAATTGTACAATAAATCTTATTATTCTGCCTGTTAAGAAATGCATTGATAATGAAAAAGTCAATTCTAAACAAAGAAGATTTCTATTTGTTTTTGTAGAAAGTAATAAAAGTGGAACGTTGTTTAGCTCAAATGGAAGAAAATGAGGAAGAGTTTAAAGACAAGTAGTCAAGATTTTACGAAGAGTAACAATCAGTTGCATTGATTTTTGTTATAGGCCGCATTCAAAGGCCTTTAACATGTAGCGATGTCAAGTATGTCAACCCTTGTAAGGTTTCCTTTCCATGTTGTCTTCTAGTGATCACTGAGAGTGGGACTGTACCTTGCACTGTCAAATTTGCTCACCTCTTCCATTACATTCACTCTGCTCAAATCTAACAGCCTGGACCATCTTTATCCATGTAATTTCTGTTGAAATGAAATTTGACAAATATGTCATGACCCCGACTACATTTAATTATTGAGCTTCTTTCAAAATAAGCAGTTTAATTGAAGTTTAAAGTATTTGAGACAGTCAAAATGCAGATGAATATGCAAAAGAATACTTCAGAACAGCCAACCAGTATTGAATAATTCAAGCAAAGAGATAATGACGCAAACCACTCCTGAACTGAGTCTTGTAAGTGCTCACACATCCAAACTGCAGCGGTGATGAAACTCGTGAGAAAAATACAGACCTAATCCCTCATCCCACATTCAGATACGGGACAAAGAGCACACGGAGGCAGACACGTGTGAGCCAGACGAGTTGGTTGGTGGTGGAAGAGCTCGGCAGGCAGACTCTGACGAGGACAGCTTGGCAGTTGCTCTTTTTTGTTGAGACATGAGAATGGGGTTTGATTCTCTCATATCCTCTTTGCTGTCCTCTGAAAGGTTAATCCTTCTTCTCTGTTCTGTCTTCTTTCTTGGTTCATGGAAGATCTAGTAGGCGAGCGCACTGGCCCGTGTTCTTGCTTCCATTCACTGAGGCTAGCGCGCCGCTCAGTCATCGAGCTAACCGTACCCGGCAGCTTCCCAACAAGAGAGGACGTGTTCAGAAAATGCAGGTCTTAACTCAAATCACTTGGTCACCTTGGAACATTCCTATCACAACACGTCCAAGCACCCAGCCAGTCGTAGCTGGGCGCGTCCACGTTTGAATAATGGCGCCCAATTCAGTTCACACTCCTCTACCCAGAGAAAACATGGTCTCGTCCAGAGGTGTCACCAACATCGATTTCAACTTATACCTCGCTTGCCGCCATAATTGATCTCTGATCTCCACAGCATATGGCATGGTTGTATCGAAAATCAAGCACATGACATCAACCAAAATAACACTGAAAAGAAAATGCCATTTAAAGGAAAAATGAAACGCGGGAAAGGGTTTTTGTTGGACTTGAATTATTTGACCCTGTCACGATACCCACCGGTAGCCTCTGTGGCTGCTTTCGGCTGCCCCTGGTTGAGCTATTGGAGCAAGCCCCTAAAGCCCAGCAGCAAGAGGTTCCAGCTGATGAGGTGCATCAACCGGCTCTAGCCTTATGTTACTCGTAATGATAAGCTTAATCAGCTGTGAAAACATTGTTGAGATCAGTTTCATCCAATGATCTATATCAGTTCATTCCTTCATGGACACGTTTCCCTCTCAACCATCTTTATTTCAAAATCCCATTACAGATATATTGGTGGACAGCCTCCCTTCCTTGAGCCAAGAAGGACACATCATAAGACAACTGTTCTGCAAACTGTTACTGAACCGTTGGTTGGTGATCGTTGGCCCTGATGGATGTGGCAAAACCACGGCAGCACTGATGTTTCCACGACATACAGCAAGCAAATATGTTAGAAAAGTGTTCTGGTGTCAACCTACGATTCTCCATTCGCCTACCCGTGCAGAACAACAGGATCTCGTGATTATAAATGATTTTCTTGGAAACGATCTCTTAAGCAGTGTTAGAATGTGGAGGGACTTTCTTGATCATTCACTGATTGACCTTTCGGGGAACTCTGCGCCTCCGTGCTGCATTGTCACATGTAGAACATCAGTCTATGATTACGTATGCAAGAACACTGGAGCGGAATTTCTATTTATCATGGGTCAAGACCGTACAGTCCACCTTTCCACCAGACCATGTGGCGCGACATGCTTTCTGGGCTAGGAGTGTATTATCCAACGCCTTGTCAGCCGCCATCCATAGGGTTCCTTCTGTGCTGTTGGTTAGCGCGCTTTGTGACTCCTAGTTTGCGAAATATTCTCTTTAAACAACCAAAGATGATTCTCCACACATCGGTGAGCAAAGTGCTGCACGCATCCGACGTAGCAAAGATAGGTCTATCGCTCCTGGCCATCACCGCAGACTACCTCGAACACCCGTGTCTTACTGAATCCTATTAGTCTGCAGTCGTCGACTTACTGTGTGCCTCTACAGGTCTTACAGCAAGCTGTTCGTGATTCAGTGTGATGGATTCATGTTTTACCCTCTTTATTGCTTTGATGATTTAAGCGTGTTTTAAGACTGAAACCTTTAACGTATTCATAACTGAGAAAATGTGCCCCTGTTGGATTTTAGAGTCTCAGAGAATATTGGTGCCCTTGACTCAATTGGGTGTTTTTCAGTCCTGGCGTGTCCTTAACTGCTTTAGCTGTTTTTCTGGGCTGCACATGGCCCTGTTTTTGTATATACCGCACTTCCTGGGAGATAGGGGTGACCTGTGGCCTTTTTGCACTGAAGGCAGGTTTTTCTGCCAAGTCAGCGTTTTGTCCTAGAGAGTACGCATGCGTAGAAATGATTCCATGTTTTTATAAAACCATTTGCTTGTTGAGAATTCGCCAGTTAGCGGAAGGGCAGGGTGCTGGAACAGACCCACTTCAACACAAGCTACACTCCGTGCGTCTGACTCCCCCAGAGCACATTAAACAAGATAAGTGATTGTACTATCCCCTTTTACATCCCCATTGAAATTGGGAGTGTTTTATCAACGAGAGAAACAGCGGTTCTCTCACTGTGAAATCAGGTCTGGCGAGAATTGCAGCGCTCCCTCCCTAAGTCTGACCCACGCGCCAGTCCTCCCTCCCTGGAGTGAAGCTGTCCGGCCATCCCCGCGGGATCACCGCCTCACCCGAAGAATTTCGTCTGCTGGAAACCACACCGTCCCTCTGGGCAGCGCTGGAGCCGAGCTAGCCTGCTTGCCGCTCGCTCATCCCCAAGAATTTCGTCTGCATTAGCGCTGTGGTGTGTGCGTGTGTCTGCCCTTCACCCGAGAGCGCATAGGAGCAGTGATTGATGGCCTTTTTGATTCTCGCTTGACAAAAGCGAGAATGTGTGAGAAGTGGACTGTGAGTCCCTATAAGTAGTGGTAAAGTTGATGAACTTTGTCGATGGACCTATTCACCAAGGTATCGTGAGTACTCACTAGATTGAACTTTTGAACTGACTCTGAATCTAAAGAACTGAACTGTTGAACGCTTTTATCCCTAGAAACATTGAACAATTATCAGATGCTTGAAAGCCACAAAGGGGCGATTTCTTAGTCATGGTTTTTCTTGAATATTAAATCATTTTCTTTAATTGACAATCCTGGGTCCTCCTGTTTATTGCATGGCATGTGCATGACAGAGATTTTGATTTATTTTTAATTGTGCGTTCCTCCTCCACAAGCAAGAATCCCCTAGACACAAGCGCATAGCGCTGAGCCGGTGTTTTCATAAACACAAATAAGAGGAGGTAACGTCACATTCAGTTACACCGAAAGATATCGTCGATTTCTACAGAGATTGTGTAGGGTTTGTACTTATGCATGATGACTATGCATCCTTCAGAAATGAGGCCATCCGAGAAGCCACTCTCGTGGAGTTGTGCAACGTGTCTGCAGACTTTTTGAGCTGCTCTTGTCCCATGAAACTCTTGTCACAAATAGCCTCTGCCACCATCGAGAGACCGTGTCAAGTGGATACGTTATTCTCTCAGAGCCAGAAAATCCTGCTATCCTAAAAACTTTATTGAATGAACTTGACTTAAAAAATTATTGTGGAGTATTCGAATCCAATTTTATGCGACAGAAATGGTACAGGAATTCATTGATAGATAGACTACCAGCGGATCGTCGCATTGCGCTGTCTTGTACTTTTGATCAAAATGGACTGTCTTTCCAGTTCTATGCAGCCACTCTCTGGAATAGTCCATTACCGGATTCTCAAATGAAGGATAGGTGGTGTGTTTTACAGACAATACTCGGATTCTGCTTTTGTGGAATCGATTCTCCAATGTACATATATTTCTCTACATATAGGAACAATTCTGCTTTAAAGAAAGCTCTCAAGAAAGCTATCAAAGAACAGATAGTGACCGGAGACCTGCCAGGACTCTCCCGTACGGAAAAAAGCAGACTGGACGGTGACGCCCATCTACCCAGAAGACACACTGCTGACCATGGCAGCGTGGAGGGGCAACGACGCTGTGGTCAAGAAGTTAGTGTACAGGAACATGGACTTGAACAGCAGAGGAAATTGGGGCCTCACAGCACTCATGCACTACTGTGCCCGTGGAGATGCAGAGATGGTACAGTTTTTTCTCAAGAGCGGAGCAGACCCCAAGCTACGAGATATTTATGGCTTTACGGCAGCTTTCTATGCTTTCCTTGGAAACGAATGGTAGATCTTGCAGCGCTTGGAATTTGTTTCTTATTTTTAGGGAGAACTTTGTTCTGATTTGGGGCATCTTCAATTTATCGATGTTGAAGCGCTGTGATGTTTTGGTCTTCGCACCAGCCTTCCTCAGCTTTAGCTTGATGTTTGCTACAACCAGGTGGTGATCGCTTCCTACGTCCGCTCCTCTCCTCACCTTCATATCTTGCAGTAATCTTCTCCACATTCCGTTAATCATCAGGTGGTCAATCTGGTTTTGGTCTCTGTTGTTGGGTGAGCACCACGTTAGCTTGTGAATAGTGCGATGTACAAAAAGGGTTCCGCCAATTACAAGGTTGTTCAATGTGCAGAAGTCAGCCAATCTCTCTCCATTTTCGTTCAGGTTTCCACATCCATGCTTTCCCATAGTTCTTGTGTAGTGCTCGTTGTTGTCCCCTACTTTGGCATTCAGATCTCCCATGGCGATGACAAGGTCATGGCTTGGCACAGATTCCAACTCGCTCTGAAGGATTTAGTAAAATGCACCTTTTTCTTCTTCTTCTGCATCATTTGTTGGTGCATAACACTGTTCTATTATCCAGAGTTACATTAAAATCTCCTCCTGCAACCACATTTTCCCCTTGTTTCCCCTATTTCGTTACTCAGTTGTTTTTTTAAAGAGTGTAGTCGTTCCTGGCTTCAGCCGGAATGGTTTCCAGGAATGTCAGCGCTTGTCCCGTCAGGCTGGAGATGACGAATCTCGCTTTCTCCCGTTCACCCCAACCGTTGATCTGCGCGGTCACCTCAAACTGGATGTGGTGTGCATCCCACTGTGCCTTCCCGTCGTACGTTTGTGGCCGCTGCACTGGACAACCGGCTGGGGGGTATACCTCTTCGTGGTTAGGAACGAACGGTGACGCCTCGGCTAGGAGTTGCTTGAGGGTCAGGAGGTCATCTTCGGTGTAATGGCTGGCTGGATAGGAGAAGCTTGCTATTGTGTCTTCTCTCTCTTCCAGCTTTTTCTCCAGTCTGCACATGACGGTGTCCAGCCAGGTTACTTCCCTTTCGAAGGAGTCGAGGCGTGCTGCTTCTTGCTGGAGGTTAGCATCAATACGATCTACCTCCTCTCCCAGGCGAAAGTTTACTGCCACGATTTCCTTCTGCAGTCTCTCTGTGCCGGCTTTGATGGTCTGCAGCAACTCTTCCTGAGGAAGGCGATATTCCCTCTCTTCCGCCTCCTTCTGGTGGCTGTATGCCTTCTCTTGCTGGCGACGCTTGGCTTCTTGTTGTTTTTCCTCCTCATGGGCTGTCCTCTGCTGTCTCTGTTGGTCGAGCAGGAGTCTCATCATGATTGCAATGTCTTCCGTTGGTTGCTCTGTCGCCTCAGTGCGTGCGGCGGCTCGGGTCACGCGTTTCTTGCCGTCCATGTTTGTCGTGACAATTCACTGCTTCGACTGTTCGCCGTCTCGGAAACCAATGTTGCATTCTCTCTTTGTACGGGGGCTCTTCTAGCTTGCGCCGGGAAGACGACGTTCACAAACGCTGGTGGTCCTTTTCGATAAACTTTATTCACGCACTGGTCGATACACAGCGGTGACAGTAAACAGTATCGTCACAACAACTTCACTCTAAGTGCAGTGCCACAGAGGACTCACTCCTTACAAAGAAGAACTCGTTTCTCCTCTAGTTAAGCTCTCACCTTAACTATGTCATATCTTGTCGTGTGTCTCTCCTGTCACTTTGTCGCGCTTTTTATACCGTTCCACAAATACCAGACACTTCCAGAACAGGGGCGAACATACTCAACTCTCTGGCGGCTTTCGCGACCAACGTCATGTGACATAGCCAAGACAAATTTAGCCCGACTCAACCATGTGACGCGGCTTTGATATTTAGCGCAGAAGTGAATGTAAACAAAGAACAGCCCAATTTCGCTACTATCTTCTCGTAGGATCTAGAACCTTCACAACAGCATGAATAATGTGAGATCGAGAGCGAAGACCATACACCTCGTACTTGTTAATTTCTGTACTCGTGAAGACGTGAAATAACCATACCATTACAATACCTTCTGTATCCGAATAACATGATTCTTGCGATTACATTCATTTCAACAGGTTGTACTTCATCTATATATATAGACCAAGAAGAAAAACCAGCGGGTCCCCTTTGTCGTGACCCACAACCCCAACAACCCTCCTTTGCGCTCCTGGGTTGGAGAACTCCACCAGGCGATGACCAACACCAGCCCACGCATGGCACAAGCTGCGCCCGATCCACCTCTTCTGGCGGAGAGAAACAGCCGCTCCCTACGGGCCCTGCTGATGCCCTCCGTACTTTCCACTCCCGTCGATGCCAACCCTGGCTCCTACAAATGCCAGAGTTCCCGCTGCGTCGTCTGCCAGTATCATCGTGTGGAAGGCCGCACATTCACCAGCCAACACACCAATGAAACATTCCACATCAGACACAAACTCACATGCACGACATCCAATCTCATATACATCCTGTATTGCACTAGATGCAACCATACACAGTATGTCGGAGAAACAAGCAACTCACTCAAACAACGCTTCTACCAGCATCGCTCGAACATCAACACCAACAAGAACACCTGCACTCTCATTACTGAACACTTCTCCCTACCCAACCACACACTGCACGACCTCAGATGCATGCCGGTAGAGAAATCCTACACAGACAGCACTGAAGGACGACGCAGGCGGGAACGTTTCTGGATGGGCAAACTCTCGACGTTGACACCGAATGGCTTGAACACTTTGCCATAATGGTTCTTCCATTTTTGATCCTCCCCAGTGGATCTTTTGACTTTGTGTGTGACTCTGCAGGGCACTTATGAATGGTGGTACTCCTGTGAGAGGGGAGACGGGTGAATGTGGGTCTCAGTGAGAGTGAGACCTGATATGCCAGTATGGATGTGTGAATGTGTATAGGTATGAGTGTATGCGAAGCTGACCTCTTGTGGAGAGCAGACCTACTGGCATGACTCCCCCTCCACACGTTCCCGCTTCCCCCTCCCTCGCCCCCCCCCCCCCTCCTTCTCTCCCCTCCCCCCCCCCCCTCCCCCCCCCCCTTCCCCCGCCTATCATCTTGTGTTTTACTAATCTCCCATTGCTCTTGAGATTGACCTTCAGGGCTCTGTGCATGTACAATGGCAGACAGAGCGCCAATCAGCAAACCCGATGCGCCAATCGCGGTCGAACAGTGTGACAGGCCACGCCCACGTATGTCGTCATGTGTGACGTGGAAACCCGGAGTTAGAATTGTCAAACCCTTCAGTGTACTCCTGAGGAAGGGAAGTAAAGCCGAAAATTTGAAGCTGAGTAAGGCTTGTTTGTTTGCTCGTTCCTTTGTTACTAATATATATGTGGTTTGTACAGCAGAATCAAGGATTGCCAGCGTAAAGCGAAGCTTTACAGTTGATGGGACACTGTACAGTTGAGACTCGGGTCTACGGCGTAGAGCAAACAACAAGTATTTTTCTCAACAGGCAATACAAAGGCCGTGAGGTTAGAGTGTGTAGGTTGGCAGATTGCATGTCGAAGGAAAGAATATGAATGCATTTGTTAAACTTTCAAAGTTTGATCTATTATAGTTTATACATGTATTTTTGGTGAACTTTCTGACATTTAGCGATTTAATGATTTCTAACTATTAAACAATGTATTTTATTTTAAAGCAAAATTGAGTACCTGAGTATACTTTTAATTTCTGTCTTTCACCTCAAAAGTGTGTGTGTGTGTGTGTGTGTGTGTGTGTGTGTGTGTGTGTGTGTGTGTGTGTGTGTGTGTAGGTGTGGGTGTAGGTGTGGGTGTGTGTGTGTGATGACTGTCAGTGGGGCAGACTATAAGACAACAACACGCATTAAAGAAAAGAAAAAAGTAGTCTATTAAAGAAAAGAAAAAAGTAATCACACAAAAAGAGCAAAGAACAACAAACCAAAGGAACGAAATATTTGACAATAATTATGAATATGCAAAGCAGTGTAAACATTTCATAAGTTCCCTTTTATTCAATCGACAACCAACGCTCTTTAGCTCACTATTCACTATTCAATGGGGGAAACTAATTTCTGAATAAAATTTAGCATTCTGGTATGCTGCAATAGTCTGGTTTTACGATTCAGTCACCAACAGCACAAACTTGAATATCATCAAAAGGTCTGATGGTTGTGTGAATTAAGAAAAAGAAAACAAACAGTAGAATTTGACTGTTTTCATTCACCAATTCCGTGTCAATTGTAAGCTCTATATCACAATGTAGACGGGGGAAAAAGATGCATAAATACCAGCTTTATTGCAGGGAGTCATTTTGCTACCAATTACACGGTAATTTTGTTGACAAATGTGCTCGGGATTAATGAGAAACACGCCGATGCATTCGCGCAACATCGTCTGTATTTACATGTTGCACTGTGGTCTGTTTACCTCCCTTGAGCTGCTCAACAGCGCAGCCGCTTGAGAGCGCTGCTTTTCAAGCGTCATCGCTTTTCGTATAGGGAAAGCCTCGGATGCGCCATCTTTGTTTACTTACATTCTTTGATACGAGTCCCTCCGATCACGTACGGGGCAATGCCGTAGATGACGGGTCTTTCAGAAGACACGCCTTGTGCGTCGTGCACTCTCGACTCGCTGTAATACGATGTTTTTAAGAGCCTGCAGTTGATATTTTGGGTGTGATTCAAATAATGCCTGTAGTGACATGTCTCTTTGATACAGGGTTCGGCGACAAGTGTTTTTGTTGTGTGGGTTGGCGTCGATTTTTCTGGATGGTTTGAACGGACGTTTGGATGTGAATGATCTGACCCTGTCCCGATGCCCACGGTAGCCTGTGACTGCTTGGGGCCGCCCCTGGCTGAGCTACTGGAGCAGACCCCGAAAGCTCTGCAGTCATGGGTTCCAGCTGACGAGAGGAGCATCGAGCAGCTTTCACCGTAAGTTTCATTTCAGTCACTTGGAGTCGTCTCACGTGCGACATTCCGCTCAGAAACCCAAAAGATGTCTGGGCTATTGTCTGTCTACAGCGTGTTCCTCCTTCAAGCCTCTGAATCTGTTATACTCAGTTTGTGGTTTGTAGAAGAAAATCTACATTGGGAGACCTTGCCACCTAGACTGATTTCATTGTCCTCCCATGAACGTTGCCATTTCGTAGTGTAGACATTTATTCTAAAGATTTCCACTCATAGGTTTCTGAAAACCCAGCAGCCAGGACTTCCAGCTAATGAGCGAGGCATTGAGCAATTTTGGCCATATGCAACAATTAGGTAATAATTGATTTTGAGTTTTCCTTTCTCATTACGCTAACCAATGGCTCTAGATGAGAAAACATGCGTTTGCATGTTTCGGAGAGCTGTGCGAGGGACGCGGCCATGCCGCCAAATGAGCTCACTACATGTGGCCCAAGTCTCCAAACTATGCAGCAGTAAAGCAAACACAGCAACTTTAAAACAACGTTTTCATTTTTCAGGTACCCACATGCACGGTTGCACGCTCAAGCACAGAAACACACACGCACGCACACATACACACACACACACACACACACACACACACACACACACACACACACAAACACACATATGAACACACACATATAAACACACGCAGACGCACAAACACACAGACACACAAACACATGCACACTCACATACACGCACGCTTGTGCGCAACACACACATACACACACAGACATACGTACAAACGCACACACAAACGCATTACACACGCACGCACGCACGCACACACAAACACACACACACACGCACGTATGCTCGCTAAAACACATGCACACACACACACACACACACACACTGATGAGACGCGCTCTTCGTGTGAAAATGCGCACAATTATACATAAATACAGCACTTGATCAAAACCTTTTTAATTATAAGATTAAAAATAATCGCGTAGAATTCAAAAGCAGCGAAATGCCTCGCCAGTTTGTGCAGAAATATGTACGACGATATACAAGTTACACGCACATACAATGGACAACCAACATTTAGGAAACACTGTAAGCCACTCATCTTAGCGGGCCTGCTCCAGTAGCTCAGCCAGGGAATAAGAAACAAAAAGGTTGGCATGAAACGGACAAATGCTTATAATGATCTTCGAGGCAAGTGACACGCCGATGAAACGCGTGATCAAATCTCGCTTTACCTGTGGATACGCAATATTTCGTGACGTTTTGTCAAATCTGTTAACTCTAGCTGCAGATCCGTCCTCGCTCAAATGCTCAATCTGCAGAAGTCATGCAAACAGGATTGTTGCTTATACTACTAGTGTGGGGAAGATTTTGTCTCTTAAACGATAAACGGAAACAAATTTACTTCAGTCTTCCTCCAATATTTTCTAATTATTTTCTACTTCTTGAGAAATCTGGGCAATTAATCAAAGTATAATCTTTGCAGCCTTTTCAAAACACCATGTCTGAACTCAGTCAGGAAGCTTTTGAAAAACATCACTCGTTCTAGTTGCTGTTTCACCAGAAAGTCCAGTCGCTGATGAGGGGGACAAGGACTGGCTTCAGTCGAACGTTGCACACACGATTTGAAAGACCATATACTCACTTTGAACTTATTTGCTCATAGAAATTGTACAATATAGTATTCAAACATTCATATACAAATATGTATTATACACGAACAAGATGACTATTGATATGAACGAAACAGTCGGTATGTCGTAGAAATATGCAATAGAAAATATGCTGTCAATCTGATCTTAGTGTGCATACCAAATTATTTTTTTAATTTTATAAACTGTCGGTCGTCGGAAATGTAAGCGAGCCAAATAATGTTCAGGCCCTAGAAATACGCGAAAGGAGAACGTACTGTTGATCTGATGATGTCAATGAACATGTATGTACCTAATTATTTCTTACACTCGGAAGACTTTCGGTCATTGAAGGGTCTTTCCATCCCAGTCGAAATAAGAAATGTTCCTGCACATTTTTAGATGGCGATATTATTTCCAAACTTCCTCCATGCTTCCAAAACGAAAACACATCTTGCATGAATTAGAAGGCGCATGTTGGCACTGTTGGCACTTCAAAGCCGTGTCATGACACGCGTAGAGACTGAGCCACACCACCAGTTCAGTGAACACTGGGATTTTGCAAAGACACGGGTTTTTCTTCAAGTCACGAAAAGAACAGTTTTAGCAGAAATGATAGACACTTTTTTGTCTTTAATCAAACTTTATTCGCCTGCATAACGTGGAGCCCAGCAAACGGGGACAACCCCTGTTTCACTCAATATTCTATACTTCTTCAGGGTTTCAATCGTTTGCTTTACTTGAAACTGCTTTTGACTGCATTTAAGTGACAGACACTGCGCGTGTTTGGTTGTGATTTTTTTTCAGTCGTGCAGGAAAAAATGTTGCACCTACGTGCGTTCATTCAGCATGAAGCTGGAAAGCAGCTGTAGGTAACGTTTACCGGACTTTTCAGAATGAACTTTCGTTTACGTTGTCCCGTCATTAAATAGTGTTGTGTCAAAGAATATAAGTAATGCTACGGATATTTTGAGCCATATCTTACTGTGAGCAGTCAAGACAGACAAGACAGCTCTAGATGATGGAGTGCTGAGGAATCCATCAAATGCGAGAGAGTGGGAATATTAGGATCAAAGTGTACTTCTTTAAACAAAGAAGGAAAGTGTTCAGAAAAAAGTCATATCTGTCCGTTTGCCTCTGTGTCGCCACTCGCTGACAACGCTACGCCGTGCAAAGTTTCCCGAAAGCCGAGACTGAAAACATCCCTAACGTCTGCCAATCAGAGCGTTCAAGTTCAACCATATCAAGTCCTGTAGTCTTGAAGGGAAATTGTTAAAAAAATCGGTAAAGCCAAGGCACTCCCCTGTGAATTGAGCTCCACGTGGAAAATAATTTTGGTCGAAAACGAAAAGGTATGCATTAGTCACCGTCACGCAAAAAATGAAATTCAGATAATCAATCTGCGATGGTTGCAAAAACATTAAAACGTATCATCCTGATAGTCTTAGTTTCTGAGTTTCTATGATCATATTTTACAAATAACTACTGTTACGTTTTTCTGATCCTCACAATTCTCTACGTGTCAGAGATACTTCCAAGAATGCACAGTAGCACAAACACCTGTCGATTCACTTCAGGTTCGTGTGAAATGTTACCTCCATGCACCGAAAACGAAAATCTCTGCACGAATGTAATTACGGATGGAGGCTGTCTCGGCAACTTAAACTATCTCGCCGGAGGAGTTTCTCTGGTCATGAATACTATTCTAAATAGTCTTCCTCTCCTTGGGTTTGTCAATGTCGCTGTTCCAAGACACTCGCTGTTTCAGTTCATATCACGTTTCAGTCCTACTTTCTGGTGGAAAATCCCTGAAGTGGGTTGAACACGCCCTGGTAGAAAAGTAAAACAGAACAGAGAAAGACAGTGCGAGGAAACCTTGCTGAGCAATTGGCAAAACACCATAAATACGGGGATTATTCTGCACGCCCTTTCATTGCCTGTCAATCAACCTCTCGCATCGCACCGTTCTACTGAGGTATTAAAACCTTAAAAACTGCAGTCAAACTCTTTCCTACGACGAAAACTGAAGGTCCGACCCACGCACACGTTTTGACAATAGCCGTGTATTTCTTCCTGATATTAAGCACTGTTTATCTATCAACACGAGTCCGCTTGTCTAAGAAATACTGCTGCCACGTGGAAATTGCATGCAATTAGGACGGGTACATGCGCGCCCATTGGCTGGCGATGCGCGCGGTGGGCGTTGCTGCGAGAGATTAATTGTCCAAGAACCTCACTATAAACAAAATGTCGACAAAAATGGTCCTTTTCCTACAACTCCTTAATCTGGACATTAGTGCCAAGATATGGATTATGATTAAAGGTATTGAAAGTGGATCTCTGTGTTGAAGAGGTAATTACTGAATATGCTGAATAACTCATTTCTGTGCCTGCAGTATGGAATGCAAAGTTTATGCTTGCGAGAGTGAATATGGAGAGGAACTACATAATACGTTGAATACAGTGTAAACTTTCGTCTAGGAAATATCGAATTTACAGTGGGAGCTCTGCAGGGGATACATGATATATAGTACGCTTACCAATTTGACTTTGGAATCCTTTCTTCCACTAACCCACCAGGCAGGCTGTGGAAACCCAGTCGTCGCAACGGTTTCGACTGTCAAAGAATTTGGTGATGACAAATTATGTGTTTCCATATATCATTGCAGTGATATAATTTATCAAGGAACTTTTAGCGTATATATACATGTATGTATATGTATGCACGTAGAGTCTGCCCAAATTTAAAACATACATCACTAATGCTTTGTTTTTCCCATAAACATCGTCAATGTAAAACATATTTTCGTGCTTGTTCGGCATGAAGGAATTCTGCATTCTTCAACATACTCAGACTTAGGTAGCATTAACTTATTACAAGATAATAAAAACTAATTTAGGACACGATGGAATACAGAGGTAAATGAAGTTTACATATTAGATGCAAATTTGCCATCACAGCTGATCCATCAAAAGTTTAAGTCATATGATATTCTCTCATACACACACACACACACACACACAGACACACACACACACACACACACGTACACACACACACACACACACACACACACACACACACACGAATTCTACGCGCATTTTGTAACAGTAATGTGAAAATACGGTACAATGTGTACCTCATGTGCTAGCATTACTTCTACTTAAATATTCAAAATACTTACCAGTGCACAGTGACTCAGTTTTTCGCATAATTCGGACACTGTCAGACAGCTATGAACCCACTGGCATAACGTCGTGATCTACGAGCAAGGACTGCAAGTCATTATAGACACGGATTGGACTACACACGTCTTCGTCAAGGTTGATAATGTACTGTTTATCAGCATTCAAATATATACGACTTTTCCCAAGTCGTTTTACCAGACCTCATGAATGGAGACTGCTCATGCCTTCACACAGAAAGAGGTAGCTTTTTTTTAATCGTCGCTGACCCTTGCCATGCTCTCATGGCGAAAAGAAACCAATTTTCCACGCTGGGGTGGTTTGGCGGGACGGTGTTCAGTCTTCAGAATCATCCATTTCGTCCTCGCCGAGCACATCTAGATATCGATCATGAATGGGCTCCAGAGGGAAGGGGAAGTTTTCTGCAAAGTCGCCCAAACCAGCGAGCGATTTACTGAGGCGCGCCACGTTGGCAGCAAGTGGCTGTCTCGACAATGACTCATCCTTGTGGCCATGCTCTGCCTGTCCTGGTGAAATCGTATCTACAGGATGACGCACGAAGCCACCACAAAACGCCTGGTGACTGTCGGGATGAAGGAGTGATTTTCTCGCCCCGTTCTCTTGTTCTGTCTCTTGGGTCGTCACTACCATTTCATCTCCACTCGATCCGGGCAAAGATAGTCTGTCTTTGTCATTTGTTGTCGGGGCAGACTTAGGTGTCCAAAAATCTTCGGCAGAGTGTTCACATGTTCCCTGAGAGGACTGGTAATGTTTTGACAGAAGAGTTAGGTTGGACATTACGGCAATAAGCTCTCTTCTTTCAGAAACTTCCGCAGTGGGCCAATGATGCACTGACGTTGCTTGGCTTGGACCTTCGTTCATGGAGTGATGCTCTGAAGCAGGCATTTTCAGAAGCGGAAAGTGTTCCATCGATGAACTTCAGTCTGCCTGATAAAATGATTTTGTTTAGGATAATGACAAAAAAAAACATCGAAAATTTAATTAATGAAAAAACGAAGAAAAATATACGAGCATATTTGTTATCAACTAGACATTAAAATGACAACAGTCAAGGCTTGTTCAGGAGGCGCAGCGCTGCAAAGCGCTGCTCAGCGCTGCATGTGATTTACTCCTGAACAGCAATTTAGGGGCGTGATTCACTCAGCGCTGAGGAGCGCTGTGAATCACCAATCCGAGATGATTCAGAGGATTTTGCATCATTTTCAAAATGGCGTCTTTCATCCCGCACTGGCCGTCGATGCGTAAAATAGCCCTCAGAAACATTCTTTTGGGACTGGATCGGGATTTATTTGCCCCAAGCGCTCTGTATGCGCGACTAATGGCAAGTAAGGATGACACAGTAGTGGACTTTATTCGTGCATAATACATTTAAACGTGCATAAACGATGTCTGTGGCAAAGAAAACACTTTCTTCGCGTCTATCAACACAACATGGGGCGCAGAAGATTTACCTCCCCTTTAACAAGTGAAGAGCTGCACTACATCTTAGGTGTTCAGGAGAGGCAAAGAGCGCTCAATTGCCAACATGAAACGCTCATGCAGCGCGTTGTACTCCTGAACAAGTCTTCAGTGCCACCGATACACCACACATAGCCATCAACAAGGGGAGGAGGAGGAGGGGAGGAAAAGGAAGGCGTAAACAAAAAGACGCCGGCTGATTTAACATTTCTCAAGATTAATTTTCATTAAAACACTATGAATGTGTAAATGAAATCAAAGCTGAAATCATGTGAGAATAGGTATAGATCAATAGGTCATAAGGAATACTTACCCTGCAAAAGCACGGACCCGCTTACATGCAGCTGTTATGTCCACTGCAGACAAGCTTCAGTGCTGTAGACTGACTGCTGGCTACAGGGTAGTTCAGTTTGACCCGGGCAAAGCTGGCTCCATCGACACTGCTGTCCGAGAGAATAAACGCGAACTCGTGAGCAGTGATCATGGCAGTCTCGTGAAGACAGAAAAAGTCAAGCATTTTAAATGTCACCTTGACATCGGAAGTGTATCATGTAAATGTGGGCAAGCAACTTTTCTGGGTGTGAAAGGAAAAAACGCACAAAAAAGCAAAACAAATTTGGCAAATGTACTCTTTTTAGTCTGCCATTTAACGCTATCCGAAAAGCTTTTTTCCAGGTGTTTTGTGGAAGTATATGACCATGCATTAGAAACAAGGTTAAATCGACTAATTAGTTTTTGAGTAAACGCTGAGAAAAGTCGTCAGCCCATTATGTCACATAATGCCTTTCCTTAACTGTACAATACTGTAAACATTAAACATTTTCTTTGTGAACATGTTTTTTTTCTTCTGGAATACGCATGAATGAATAAAATACGATTGTGGTTGAAATATCTGATTTTTTTCATTTTGCCGACTTTAGCTTCGTTTTCTCATACAGTCACACATCTTCCTCGTTGCTTCTCGGTGAGTGAGACACGTGCTCCTGAGCACACACACAGACACGCGCGGACACGCTCACTTACTTCTTTATCACCCAGTTCTAATCCATGCGGCGACAAATTAGGACATTGACTTACTTGTGCTTGTCCTGAACACGACGCATAAATCGTTATCGTGGCTGCATCGAGTGCTAAAAACGGAAGTTGTGTACAATTTGGGTCAAATATCAGTCACTGGTATCCATGTTCTAAACCTTACCTTGATTTTGATAAATAGTTTGTGAATATATCTTTTTTTGAAAATCCCGTAAAGATACTCTTTTTAATACTTCTGGTCTTGGCTATGCCGAGACGGGCGCACCGCGAAAAATGCGTGAGAATTGACTCTTATCATCGTCGTCATCATCGTCATCATCGTCATCATCATCATCAGCAACAGCAGCATCAGCATCATTATCATGCCCATGCTTGTCTGCTAAAGTCTCATTTCTAGCTCGACCTGCACTGGAACTAATATATTATTGCAGAAGAAAAAGTGTTGATGATCACAAATTTAGTGTAATACGTAGACTAAAATCTGAATACGACTATGTGCCCTTTTAAATGCCACTTAGTATACGTTTTCTGATAGTTTTGTAATGAACCACAAATACTGAGACCCGTAAGCGCTCCATTCTAAATCGATGCAGAATACTTTTAATCGTGGCAGTTGTCCCTTGATTCAAAGATGATGGGATCCGTGCTTAACCCTATGGAGCATGGACTTTTTATCACAGTATTAGACTAAACTACACTCTGAGAACGCAAACCTCCTTCATATAAACCACAACACAATGGGGCACAATTCAGACTGTGTTCTACTTGCCGGGCCAGACGCTACATGACGCTTTTAGCGTTGCAAGTAGTTCATGGAGGTAGGCCTATACCTGCGATGGGGCCTGTATGATTTATGACATTGTTCCGCTCTGCTTGTGAACATTAATTTCTAACGCTTTATAGAAGTTGAATATACGGCAGGCCTCCCATGGAATGTATAAGTCAGGAATCATGTTCTGCTGCCAGGCCTGAAGCTACGAAGTGCTATTTTCAGCGCCGCGCTTGCTAGCGGTCTCATAGTGTTGACCACATGCGCCGCCTTGCAGCCAGGGCGCTGAGCTGTCCTTCAGCCTGGGCAGTAACATTTCGGAACATGGTTGTCATTCCGAAACGAGACAACCTATAACCTCCAAATGTATAGGATTGCTCCTCAGGGAAAACTTGCACCAAATTTCATTAGAATCCGCTCTGAACTTGTAAAGTTATTTTGCCGAATAACGAACTTACGAGTAAAATGACGAACTGACCAAGGGAAAACCCCGCGTTCCGTTGTCCTCTGCTTCAGCTCTGCTACGAGGCATAGCAGGCTAATGATTTGTTTAATGACTTAATAAGGACATTTTCATTAAAGGTAGATGTTTTTGGAGTCCCTCTTTGAATACATGAATTCTCTATTTGATTTTTGCATGCAATATTATTCCTCTTAATCTAAGAGACGACTTAATGAACGTATTAGGTTGTATTTTCATCGTAGCTAGGCGATAGTGTGAAGCATTTAGAGCGCCATTTGAGATGTTCCTGTTGCTGCGCGACCTTGGCAGAATGTTGACCCCCGCCACAAAGTGAGAGATTACTGCAGAGATGCTGGGATCGGTTTGCTGCGATAGTAGAGTTGAAACTGAGGACAACCTTCTTGGCAGAGGTAAAAATAGCAGACCAGCCATCCAATCACCTTGCAAAATTGCCGCCAGCTCCAGGCATTACATCAAACCTCGATCTTTCAACAACAACAAAAAATAAGTTTATCAAATTATTCGGCTTTCATTTTATGGTCAGTGCACTCGAACATCCGTGTGAGTGCGTAATAGAACGAAATCGTCCTTACTTCTACGATAAGTTAACAAGAGCGGCCTGGAGGGCATGGATGATTTCACTCACTGCCTGAAGCCTCTGAGCTCCTAGTGGAGTGTAAGGCGCTGACAAAGCTCCTCCACCCAGGGTTACGCGAGGAACCTTGCAACATCTTGGAAGGAATAGGTCGGTGTCAACATATGTCGACATGATGAAAGTAGATGTAAGCATAGTCAAAAATGTTTGACACATCTTGACATCGGTCTATTATATGTCAAATAGGCAGGCTAGGCGACGCCCCCAATCTTGGGCTAGCCACCTCAGTTCGTGCCAGAAGCGGTTTTCCCAGAATGCCGACAGGGTACAACATGTTTGTCAAAGGCAACCCAACCGAGGCGCGTGTCGCTTCGAAAGATTTAAGAAATGTTCAAAAGTCCGAAGATTTTCTCACACAGGAACCAGTTTACGCAGGTGCTATGTGTGTGTGTGTGTGTGTGTGTGTGTGTGTGTGTGTGTGTGTGTGTGTGTGTGTGTGTGTGTGTGTGTGTAAAATAATTGTGTTATGAAGTGAATAACTTAAAAACGTATACATAAAAATACATGTATGTGTGTAGGAATAGTTCAAGTGGATTGCACATTGAATACTTACAGTGCCTATACACATCAGCGCTGTTAATCCCCACTTAATATGCTCCTTTAACGACCTCTTCCACGTCTACGGCCCACCAAAAGAGACTTTTGCCGCATGAGCAGTAGACAGTTCATGTACCCAGTGACCCACTGAGAGTTCATCGGGCGCCGTGTGCCGATTCCCCCAGCTCTGTTGAGCACTCCACTCACCCAGTGACGTTTCCCCACTTGGTCTGCTCATGTATTCCGCCGTCTACCCGTCAACGACCCCGGGAACCCACACGAACTTTCTCTGTTGTAAGCAGCTATTCCCATGGGGTTGCATTTTGTACACGCCACGAGACACCCATAAAAGGAGGCTCCCCTCCAGCTCTCCTGGACAGATCCCTCTCTGCTCCACCCCTGGGAGAATCCACCAGCTATAGCCCACTGTACATACGTAAGAATCAGTCATTTCTATGCTCTGCACACACACACACACACACACACACACACACACACACACACACACACACACACACACACACACACACTATTTTGTGGTTGTTCTGACCTACCTTATCAAAAAGTGTGACGACAAAACCTTGTCAGTCATTACTTGTGTCTTAGCTGTTTTCTTTCACATATACACACTTTCTTTTAACAGGGGCCAACAAGATTTCTAAGAACAATCCGTGTTTCATTTGTATCAGGTTCTGATACATACGACAGCCTAATAGCGTGGAAAGAACTCAGGTTAGAACATCCTCTTACAATGAGTACCTTTGATCAGAAAACATTCAATTGTAATGAACTATTTGTAAACATTTATTTGCAGTTTTATTTGTCCCCAAGAAAGACATTCTCAAATAATGCTCTTTATTATTGAAGAGCTTCGATTGAAATGTAAAGTGATCACTGTGTTTCATTTTCTTCCTAAGCAACGACTTGCAATTTTACATTCGGCCATTTTTCTTTTTCGTATAATGGGCACTCTAAGACAGAATGTCTCGCCATATTTTCAAGACATCTTTTGTTGTTTGCTGCAACCTATCCTAAGAATCTGAGACGAGTTTTTCAGGACTAGGATCGCTAGCAATGTTAGTCAAAGATGATCCAAATGAGGTGCGTTTCCTTTCAAAAGGTGTTCAAACAATTCGCTGGCTCGCCCATTGAGAGTAAAACGTTCCTCTGGCTAGATAAAGCTGTAGGAGTCGCTCGCCCAACGGGCAAGTAAATAAAGAAAAAGACAAGATAAAATAAAGCTCTTCGATGTTGTTTTCAACTGTCACGTGATAAGGCATGGCAAGTTTTAACGAGAATCCCAATTAATCCCGCCTACTCCGCCCTAATTAATATGAATGAAATCCGACCACTCTCTGGGGAAGTTTTCCCAATGTATCTATTTAATTTACTCGCTCATTGAGCAAGCGACTGTGCGGTTTTTTAATTACTCGCCACGGGGAAGCGGGCAAATGGTTGAACACATTTTGAAACGAAACGTACCTCATTTGGAATCCTTTCGACTAATTTTGCTAGTGTATTATATTCCTTAAAAACACACCTATGTTCATTGGGTGACTGCTTCACTGTTTTCAATATACACAACAAAATGCTATTACATTCATCACAAATATGTTATTCGCTGGGATTTAAAAGTTAGCAACAAAGCTAGTACATTTCTTTTTATCTTACGATAAGGTCACAGAAATGTGTATAATAATTGCGTGGGTATTTGAATTCTCTAAATCTAATCATTGCTGAAATAATGTGTGTCAAAAAGGTGATCAAGAGTTGTAGGGGCCCTTTTGAAGCAAATTTTCAAAATCTAAACATGCAAATCAGTAAATCTTCTTCTTACGGTAATTCTTTATTATTATGGATCTGGAAAACCCACTTCTGTATAAAAGCGTGATATTTTTCGCAGGGGAGTCGCTTCCTTCACAGTAACAGAGACAAGCTTTCCTTCTGCACAAAAGTGCGCTTCTCTGTGTCATGTATGAACTTGTGATCATTCGATTCTGACCAGCAGAAAGACTCACTCAGACTGAAGTTTTCCTGCGTGCTGTCAGCGTGATCTTGCTCCTCTGCAAAAAAGCAAAACAATCGCGTCTTTTCCTGCTGCAGTGACACGTGTTGCCTCTGTAGGAAGTGCTGTTGCCAGCGCGGTCTCTGCTGATTATGGTGGCACTTCTGCATGACAGACCGCCAGGACTGACCACACTGTGGCTCCAGCGCATCCTGTCTGTTGGCGTGATCTTCCTATGCAGCAAACACCCCACCCTTCCTGCAGCAGAGCCGCGTTTTGTCACTACTTGAAGTGATTATATGAGGGCAAGCTTCCTGGTGATTGTGGCTATCAACATGCGTGTGACTGACAGGAAAAAAACTAGGCCGGAATGTGACTTGACTTGAACTTTCCCTGCTAGGGACAGAAGGTGCAAAAGCATCCGCGTGGACCAAAGAGGATGGAGATCATAGCCTTATCAAGCAGCAGCGATGAAGAGAGCTCAACCCGGGTCCCGGATTCAGCAGAGAGGGAGTATCTTGCCACGTTGCTTACGGCCGTTTGCCTGCCATGTGGTAGGCAATGCTGGAGACTGCAGCTCGCACACGCTTCCACTGTGATCCAGCACCTCTCGCCACGTTCTATTTATGGAAGCATATTAATTCCCGCGCTTGCACTCAGGCGCTCGGCATATCTCCCGCCAAGGCTCAGACTCTCGGCATATCTCCCGCGAAGGCTTGCCCGAGCATGTCTGAAACCTCGAGTGACGATGATACTGCACGTGCTGTTGCACTATTTATTCTAATTGACCAAAAACGAAAGAAGAGGAAAAGGTCGTGTTGGTCTCGGGAGTGGTTGTGTAAACGACCAAGGCATGGTGCCTACTCATGTCTGCTACCCGAGCTCCTCAACGAGGATCCCCAGGCCACAAAAACTTTCCTGAGAATGACGGATGAGGTATTTCAGGAATTGCTGCAGCTGGTTGGGCCTCACATAGCCAAGCAGGACACAGTGATGAGGGAGGCGATCAAGCCAGGAGAAAGACTGGCAATCACTCTCCGATACCTTGGATCTGGTAAAGGCCTCCGCACACGAGGCAACTCCACTCGGGCAACTCGATTGCTCGCCATACATTGCTTCGTGTGCGAAGTCGGCTGACAGCAACTGGCATTCCAAGCAACTTTCGACGTCACAAGCAACTGAGTTGCTCGAGTTTAAACCTGTTCTAATTTTGAGGGCAGTGGTGTGCCACTTCGGGAACTCTCCGTGAGCCGTAATGGCGGATATACTGCTCGCTTCACTCAGAATACGCTGAATTTGGGGACACTAGAAACTCCATCCGAAGAAAATGTAAACCATGAACAGCATTAATTTATCAAAGATGTATGTTGAATGCATCTATAGGTCGTGAAAACTCCTACATTTTACATTTCGAAATGCAGGTCACACGCGGAATCACGTGTCTGCGGGTCGACGATCGCAGCGGCGGGAAAGTTTTTGGACAATGGCGTCTACCATGTGTTTATCCGAAACTGATACAGCTCGGTTAATAGAGCTGTATCAAACTCAAGAAAATTTGTACATGATAAATAGCAAGAACTATTACAACAGGGACCATCAGCGGGAATCGCTACGACTCCTCATTTCTGCGATGAGTCTGGACTGGACTGGTGAGTAAAAACTGCCGTGCATGGATGTTGCTGTCGGCTCTGTGCTGTATGTTGTAATCTAGTAGTAGTAGTAGTAGTTGAGGGGCTAGATATAGGCCGTGATCTTGTCTAGCTTTTGTCTGCTGTACAATGAAGCTACTTTGTGAAGGTGTTGTTGGATACCTTTTTTTTACGTCTGTGTTCATATCTCAGAGAGCAGCTCTACGAGTGTCTGCTATTCCGTCCTAGCTTTTTATTAATACAGTGTGACTGTGGCGAGAGAATGGTAATACTAATATTTGCAAACGTCGAAGTAATTGTGTGTACATTCAAGCCCCAAACAGATCTTGCAATCCTAATTGCAGGGATATGCCACTGAATTTATTTAGAATTGCTTTTTCTCTCTTTAAGTTTAATACTATTATTGCTATCACGAGAACTTGATTGATTTGTGTTTTATAGACTATAATTAGTGTGCACATCCAAGGGAAAACTTGGACCAAGTCCAAATAAACACAAATTGATATATTTAAATCACAGAATGAATCAAATCATAGTGCACATAACAAAATTAACAGCATGCTTTCATAACAAATCATGCATATGTTGTACCTCATTTAAATTGACCCAATAAAGCATTGCAACACTCACATAATTTCATCTTTGAGTTTGAACAAGTTACTTAAAATCAGTGTCAGGGATCTGGTCCACGTTTACCCTTGGACGCTCAAAATTATACATGTAGTTTAAAGCTATGTTTAAGCTATGTCATGTCTCCCTTTAATGGTTGATACTAAAGTATGTATGGATCTATGTGTTTATCATCAACTTTATGGTTGGTTAATGACTAATGTGTAAACTGGATGCACTGAACAGACATTCCACCTCACAAAGTGTCATCTTGCATCATGGAATACAAGACCCAAAAATCCTGTGGTGATAGTTCATGTGCATATTCTCTTTATTTTTTTCAGAGGATCAGATGAAGGCAAAACTGAAAAGTTTGAGGACCCAATATACCAAGCACCTTACGAAAATGAGGCAAACAGAAGTCAGTGGTACTTCCACTGACTCGGTGTACAAGCCCTCCTGGAAGTTCTTCAACAGTCTGGATGCTTTCCTTCGTCCCAACTGCACCTCCCGGAAGGGTGTTTCCAACATGGTAAGTTTGAAAAACTCTTCCTCATTCTGTCCACAAATCACAAGTTTGGCCTCAAAATTCCTACTTGCCCAACAGTAAACAGAATTGCCTATACAAAAATTACAGTGCTACATGAAAACCAATCTCAGGAGCATGTTACAACATTCAGACAACCAGACTAGCAGCATGACGCATCACAGCACTCTCCCAAAGACAAGGTGCTCCTGTCAGGGTACCCCACCCTCTCCATTCACAAACTCGTTGAGGAAGTTCTTCAACAGTCTGGATGCTTTCCTTCGTCCCAACTGCACCACCCGGAAGGGTGTTTCCAACATGGGTTAGAAAATAATCTTCCTCATTCTGTCCACAAAACACAAGTTTGGCCTCAAAATTCCTACTTGCCCAACAGTAAACAGAATTGCCTATACAAAAATTACAGTGCTACATGAAAACCAAGCTCAGGAGCAATGTTACAACATTCAGACAACCAGACTAGCAGCATGATGCATCACAGCACTCTCCCAAAGACAAGCTGCTCCTGCCAGGGTACCCCACCCTCTCCATTCACATACTCTTTGAGCTCATTCCTCGCCTGCCTTGCATGCAATTGGCTGTTGTTGCCAGCCTGCCGAGCAAGACCTTGAAATCTGGCTTGCTGGTTTTGCCGCCAGTCTCCAGGCAGGACATCATGAGTGACATTGTTTTCTCTGACCATGAAACATGGAGCAGCAAAAACAATGTCCTTCTTTGCAAGAAGAAAGTTGTGAAGTGCAAGGCAAGCCTGGGTCACAGTTGTGGCATTTTCAGGTGTCATGCGTATAGCATGTTGGAGGACCCCAAAGCGAGCACCCAGTATGCCAAAGGCATTTTCAGATGTCCTCCTAGCCCTTGACAATCTGTAGTCATATATGCGCTGTTTTCTTCGCTCAGCCTCTGCATCTTCACCATCTTCTGAGTTTTGTGTTGCAATACTCCGAAATGGGTATGGCTTCATCAGGTAAGGCTTCAGGGGGAAGGCATCATCTCCTACCAAGAAAAAAGGCACAGGATCCTTTCTTCCAGGAAGTGGTGCAGGATCAGGGATGCCAAGAGTTCCCTTGTCCAAACCCTTCATCATTGGAGAATCTCTAAAGACTCCAGCATCCCCAGCCCTTCCATTTGCACCTACATCAATGTACAGGAATTTGTAGTTGGCATCTACAACAGCAAGTAGAATGACACTATGGAACCCCTTGTAGTTGAAATATTTGGAGCCCTCATTGGGAGATGCTATTGGAATGTGTTTTCCATCAATTGCTCCAATGCAATTTGGGAAGTTCCACCTGTCTTCAAAGTCTTGAGATATTTTCTTCCATTCTGCAGGGGAGGTGGGGACCTGAAAATTAAAAAGAAAAGTGAGCACAGTGCATTAGAGGACATGGCTGCAATACCATTCCACTCCTGCAGAAGACTAGTTAACAAAAGCTTAGATGATAATTAGATTTTCTCTGCTCATGAATATTCATCATGTGTTTCAGACTGATCAGGCTGACCAGACTGAAGGTCCACAGTATATACATCTCCTCCTGAGCGAAACCCAAAGCCCGCAGTCTGCTGCAGCCTGTGATGACCTGACCACTGAAGAGGAATCGACCCAGTCACCTCCATCACTAGTACCAGCTGAGCTGCCAAGGCAGGCCACAAACAAAAGGAAGACAGACTTTTCATCTCAAGCTCTGGGCCTCCTGAGAGAAATGATGGCAGATTCAAGAGCGAAAAAATCTAGAATGGAAAAATCTACTGAGGATGCGTTCGGCGAATACATAGTGATGCAGCTGAAAGAACTCCCCCCTGAGAAAAGGGGACCTGCCCAGAGAAGAATGCTGGAGGTGCTATGGGATTTTCAGAACGATGGCTCATCATGAACAGAAATGAAAACAGCTTAAGAAAATTTTCCATATTAATTCATGAACAAAGGGTGGGGGAAATTCATGAACAAAGGGTGGGGGATTTTGTTCAATTGATTTTTCTTCACTCTTGACCAGCATTGTGGAGGATATATATCAGGGCCAACAAGCAGTATGAATACACATGTACTGATTTATCATGTTATCATTGTTGGCATGCTGTATGACTTTTTCTTACCATTTCAAGTGTTGTTGAATCATATGAGGATGCATAGTTGTGCAATTAAACATCCTTGTCCTACTATGTTTTGGTTGTTACTAGGTATTTGTACAAGTTTGTAAAATCTGGGGCTGCATCAGGGCTAGATTTTTTCTCATTTTAATTTGAAATAAATACAGGTACTACTTCACCTGACAGTGTTAACATTTCCTACTGAATGCTTGTGAGATTCAAATGTGAAATCGGGGGTTTTCATTTTTGTAATGCTAAAAGAAATCATGTACTGTTGTGAAGAATTCATAAAGAAATATAGCATGTCATAATGTATGATTTCACAGTCAAAGAATTTCATGAATGACCAGTGCATAAGAAAGATAGCATTCATGTTTTAATCTCAAGTTTAAAT